>JAHWXV010549259.1:0-14403 GCA_024586415.1 Phrixothrix hirtus | reverse complement strand
GCAGATGTGATTTTGCCGAAACGTTGTCAACAGACAAACGGTTCTTTTCAGAACCAAAACACATTAACGCGGGAAAATACCCGGAAGCCAAATTCAACATACAATACCCACGGAAACCTAAAACATAGCATATATAGATATATATTCTGGACGATAACTAGAAATATCAATTTAGAAAATTAATAAAAATACACATTAATTAACATGTAACTGAATTATTTGTTACAAAATGACTTCAATGAAACAAACAAATTATACCAAAATGTAAAGGCGTTTTCTATGTAATTTCAGGAGCATGTTACAAATTTAGTAGTACTTACTCTAAGTTCCATAATTCTATTTAAATCATGCTTGAATCTAGATTTTCGTAGGTTATATTAAATAATAATTATGAGCAATATAATATTGCACTCAAGTTCTTATGAACAAGGTTTTAGCGTTATACACTCAGTAAATATCCAGATTTATATCCTAATGTTTGTTTATCTTCCTGAGTTTTTGCCCAGTTAAATTTTTATCACAACAATATCAGTAAATTTATTAAACAGGTTTTACAATTATTACAACAGTATGCAAAAACATAAGTACACCAGATGTGGCTATATATCACAAGGTCGTTGAAAAATTGCAGATGATAGCATGTCAGAACCTTCAGCATCGTTGCCGTTTCTCCTATGCTTTGTTTGTATTCTGAGAATTCATTTCATTCTAGCAGAATACGGAAGAGATAAAATTTGCATGTGGCTAAATCCTGCGAGTATCGTTGGTGACTCAGCGCCGTTAGCTTCTGATCGATTAGAAACTGCTTCAGTGGTGGAGAGGCGTCATTGTTACTTCCTAGTAGGGTGTGTTCTTTCTCATACGTCCTCATAAATTGATCAGAATTTTATGGAAAATCAGTTTATTTAATTGTCTGAACCAATGGAACCCGGGCAACTATGACTACGCATTGATATCGAAGGAAACCATTAGAATTGCTAAAATTTTCGAAGTACTCGTTCTTGTCTTCCGTATTCTTGGTGTTCTGGAAGATTACTGGCGAAGCGATTATTTTTAGTTTCAGGATTTTACTAGAAAGTCAACGTCTCTTCACATGTAATGAGCAAAAATGGCCCAGGATGCCTTTTTGCTCCTAATTATGGTTTTGGATGCTATTATCGCACAGCCGTGTAAAATTCACCTGACGTTTCTTTATCAGTTCATCATGGCTGCTATCTACAAAATGCTTAACTAGAGAACACTACGAGCAATGTTACTAATTTTCAAAACACTTTGTTCATTGCTGCGTTCGCCTGTCTCTCGGCTAATGATTGCGACGTCGGGATACTGTTTGCTTCTATTGCTGTTGCTGTTAACAGTGCACTAATTTCATTATTCAATATAGACACCTCGTATACATATAAAATTTTAGATCTATAAATAATATAGTACAAAATTAATTGACTAACATAGAAATATTAAACTCTATCATTACGCATCGATATTCTAACTCCTTAATAAGCTTATAAAATTTTACTCTATTGAATGCAACAGAATTGGAATAGTTAAGGAAAAGGTGATATAGTTAAATAGGTATTGAGACTTATTATAAAAACCACTGTCAATAAATAAGGAAGATAAGATGGGTTTTTATGTGGGAGCAAATTTGAAAATGAAAGATAAGTGAAAATGTGTGAATTTAATTACTTTTTGTTAAATTTTACACATCAAAGTGCTACAATACTACATGAAAGTAAATATACATATTTGTGTGCAACAAGGCCTTCTAGTAGGGATAAATATCTAGAAAAGTTCCAAACACGAACAATTTGAGTTGAATACGTTTAGAAATTATTTAAAAATAGGCAAATAAAATATATTGTTGTTAATTAACAGAAGCATGTTTAGAATATCTTTTTCATTATAAACTGTTGGTTTCCTGAAAACGGTTTTCCAATAAACCTCGGCAGTTTCCTCGCTTTTGCTATGAATTATAGCTTCCGTAGTACACAAGAAATTGCTTTTATATAGGATATAATGTTTGGAAAACTCGTCGATAGCATTGCAAAACTAGCATGGGTGCTTTTCTTATATTATTCAAAGTCTGAGTTTATTATTTAAGCGTCTATTATTAAATATAAATAAACATTAAGTTTTAAAGGAATCGAAGTTTATTTTTGTATCACTTTGGCATGAACTTGTTATTTTAAATGCATATGAATGTTTGCGTTACGTTTGTATTCGAGATCATTTCTTTGAGTGTCAGATATATCTTTTTATTATTGTATTTGAACTCGTACAATGAAATGCAACTTTTAAATTTTTCTGGATGAAATTATTTAAAAATTCGTAGCCGTGCCTTGCTATAAATTAAATATGTGGTTATTATACATTTTTCGAAGAACTATTATAATTCTATTCAATACCTTCTTTTTGAAAGCTTTTTCGCGCTTTATTGTATTATATAAAACACAAGATATAAAATAATTTGAAAGATTACAATTTATTATTTTATACTTTTTACTAATAGAGTTACACCAGCGCAGTACACATCAGCCGTTTTCCTTTACAAAAAAGGTACAATATTTTGTTGTTTTGAGATTTGAAACGCTATAAGAATGTCCTTATGAAATCGTTAGCATTGAAATAGGGGTAGATAAACGTGTAAATTAATTCAATAAAAGGAATGTTGAAAAGAATCTAAAATTTTGAATTATAAATACCAGAACACGTGAATAGATAAACTTTTTAATGCAAATTAATTTCTTCTCTAATCTTTCAGGAAATGACTTGGTTTCATTTTAATTACCTGAATACTATTAAGCGTCAAATTTTAATTTGAATTTTACTTCGGCTAAAGTCTTTCATTCTTATTATAATAATTACGTTATTATACAAGACCTTTTAAATGTAAGAAAATTATTAATTCGTCAGAAATGGAAAGAGATAAAAAACTTTTAACTCTGAACTTAAATTTTAGTGGATTACAATAAACAATAACGTCTTTTGTAGTGTAGTATATTTTGTATACCAAGGGATCCTGCTTTTTATAAATTTTAATTTTACACCAACCTCAGTAATTTATAAAAGTAATAAAAAAGGCATTTCTTTAAAAGAATATTTTTACATTCTTGTACTATCATAGTAATAAATCATTTTATAAGGAAACTAAATTAAATCAGCGTACGAGGATAGTTCAATTAATCAGGTAAAAATGCAAGAGATGGCACCACCAGAATAAAATCAATATTTTTTATTAAAATACATTACTCCGGATAGCGTCGTACCCCTTTTCAAGAACATCTGTTAATAAGTTTGTGTTTGACAGCTATCTAAAGTAAAAGTGATTTTCACGTTC
Source organism: Phrixothrix hirtus (assembly GCA_024586415.1). Classification (NCBI taxonomy): domain Eukaryota; kingdom Metazoa; phylum Arthropoda; class Insecta; order Coleoptera; family Phengodidae; genus Phrixothrix; species Phrixothrix hirtus. The sequence continues at coordinate 11,066 of JAHWXV010549259.1, read as the reverse complement.
TCATTGAACATTATTTTCTGCGGCAAAAAACAATAGCAGAAACAAAGCAAGAGCTTGACAAATATTATCTAGACTGCTGAATGGTTTGGTAGGCCACTAGAAATGATAACAAAACTACACGAGATTGTGTTGGTAGATCGTCAACTGACGATACAGAAGATTGTGGAGGCATGAAACTTGTCGATTGGTACAGTGGCTTCAATTTTATACGATAATTTGAATATAAGAGAGCTTTTTGCATGAGGGATGTCGTATTTGTAATCGTTCTACGACTTCGGAGTATTGTTTGAAACCGATTAAGTGTAATACATCTAATAGCGTGCTCCACTTTGCGTACTATGAAACGCACTAACTCGGGGCAGTTTCTGCTCTAATTCAATAAGCACTTACTCTGGTCTGGTTCCAACTTCATCCGAGTGTAGTTATTTTGGGAATCGTGTTTTAGTTGATCCGGTGTTCGATCACAAAGTAAATCGTATTTTTAGAATATGTATTCTATGGTTCGGCGCTATATGAATATAACCTCAATATATATAACAATGTAACCTAATTTATAAAACAAAGTTTATTTTATTAATGTAGTACATTAATTTAAAAATACAAATTTTACATATATAATTCTATTAAAAAAGTAGCATTACATTTTTCGCTAATACTAATGTATTTTCCGAGTTGAAAGGAATTCAGTATTATTAAATTTGCCAATTAATAGCTTCATTATATTTCCTAAATTCCAAAACGAAAGTTTCATTTAAAATGTAACAATAAATATTATAAATTAAATACTAAAATTAAAAATACCTACGTGCTGTTCTAAAGGTTGGAAAACCACATCTAAATAATTTTAAATTTTTGTTAGTTCCATTTCTTCGAATATAAATCTTGCAAGTTGAATTAATTCCTCATCCTCATCACTATTTTCAGAAAAAACTATAATTTCTAAAGCACAAAGTATATCTTTAATCCTTCAAACTACAGAATAAAGGTACAAACTTCAAGTATATTTTTATTTTAAAAATATCAAGTTGGCAGATAATTACCAGTTTTCTAACTTGCACTGACTACCCTAGACGATGCAAAATATATTGCCCCAGGAACGAGTCTGTCGAGGCCAGAAATCAAATAGAACGCACAACTACCAATTATTGCAATCCCTAAATAGAAATGGAACGCAAAATTCCGTTTGAGTTCGTAAAAATTGCGCTCTAGTGCGCAAAGTGGAACTCGCTATAAATTTTGGGGTCGATATATTAGTGTTGATGAGAATTAGATCTACCACTATATTTTTGCCTATTCATTTAGGTTAAAGATCTTTTGGCGAGAAGCCTTAGAATTGTTTATATTACAGTTTCATGGCTTTTCACTTGTGCTGAAATAATTTTTAAAATTCGTCCCAATTTTAGCAGGAATCTTCTTCTTTATTTTATTTATATATGGGTACAAGTTGGTTCAAGTAAACTGAAGAAGGCGTGGCTGGTAAAGCCATGGCAGCTTTTTTTGGGATGCCTGCGAAATGATTCCGTTGATGACTTCCGGAAAGGTAAAATAATAACAGATAAGTTTTATTCATCGTTGTTGAACCCGTCTAATTACAAAATAAAGGTTTATCGGCCAAATTTGGAAAATACAGGATTTTGTTTAGCCACGATGATTCACCAGCTCTTCTTCGTTATTGCATTTCAAAGTGCTTTCACAAGCCCCATATTCAACAGACTTGGTTCCTTTTATGTGCTACTCCCAAACATGAAACAGCTTTCTGGTAAGAAATATCCATCGGATGAAGAAGTAAGTGCCGAAGTAAACGTGTATTTCACAGACATTGATAAATCCTATTCTACTGAAGGCATTAATCATCTTCAATATCATTAAAATAAGTGTATTGAGTTCGAAAGTGACTAAATGAAATATTTTTATGCCGAAGAAACAACTGCTTATCTAATTTTTACTTGACCTGTTGAACTATTCCGGTATATGTAGAAATTAAGAGCGTAAGTAAAAGTGTCTAATTGAAGACTAGAATTTAGACAGTGTTAAACGATATATTTACGCTATAATGGGAAGAGAAGTTAGTGATCACATCTAAAGATTATTATCGATGTACCTTTCCTTGCCACGTGAGAAAATTGAAATAAGGCACGGATTATGGACAAAACGAGCGTTTCAAGCGCTACCTAACTAGTCGTAGTGAAGTCAGGTGGTGAGTGACAGAACTAAGCGTTAAAATCATTGTAATGAAGTCAAAATCGAGAAATGTAGGCTCCACTGATTCTTTTCTACTGCCAAAGCGTTTTACGGGAAACACCCTATATATCTAGATATTCAGAACCTTAGCTTTTATAACGAAGGTAAAAATTCCTTGGGTACTGCCGTTGTGGTAGTTATCTAACCTGAAATAGACAATACTATGTCCCAGGCAAGGTACTTTACGACTTCTTCGATATATGCTGAATTCTTTAACTCAGAAATATAGTCTGTCAGGCTGAGGACCTGTAATAGATTAGTCCCTAAAGAAGTAATATTGAGGATGACCTAAAATGAGGTCAACTAAAGTTAGTGGCGAGTTAACCGTAAAATATGAACACAAATGTGGTTTGGTTATAACAAATCGTCAGGTGACGTTATACATCTGAGCTAATTACCTGAACGTGGCAATACTGAAAGTGCCCAATGACTAAGGCAGGAATTGTGTTCGATTTCCTGCTGCTTTTATCATGCGTAATAATTATCAAACAAGGCCCTAATTAGTGTTCCACTAAAACATACTTATGAGAAGCACTGGAGTCTCAACAATACTCAATTACAGATAAGGCATATGATAAATTAATCAATAATACAACTAGTGTTGCGTGTAGAGGTGCGTCCTGACTAAGCATACCAAACAGGGGATGTTGGTAATATTGCCGTAAAGATTAACTTAATTAATGTTGCTACCGATCTATACAGAAAGTACTCAGTCGTACAATAAATTGCTATACACAGTTTGGGAGCGCTCCTGGTATATAATTTAATACAATTATGTAGTGCATGAATAGGTACAATAATCATTAGTTTTGTTTCGACAACCATTACGGTACTTTAATGAGAAACTTTTAATGTTACGCAATAATCAAATTAAGCAATTCACTACGGTAACTTATATGGCAGAACAGCACTAGGAAGTGAGGCTCAGTAATGTGTCACGCACAGAATGAAAACTGTAGAGTGACAGATAGCAATATTATCGGGGGTATTTGGAATAAAAGATCACTTACAGTTTTAGGTGTCGCATATTTCCCAATTGTTGAAATTCGATAAATATGTGATTTACAGGTTCGCCTATTAGAATTCCATAATTCTCCAAAAATTCATATTTCTTTTACGGTTTATTTTTAGCTAAGACATCCATTTCAATAGACCTATGGACCATACCAAAATTGATTCGCATGCGATATTACGTTAGACATGTAGAAGAGAAACACTACGTACCCACTTGCTATACTAAGTTACATCCTTCAAAAATATGAAGTTAGCTTTTATTAATCGTTAAATTGTTGCGGTGGCTAGAAGAAAGCGTCCGTTGGTATGATTGTTAGTTATCAAAACCTATTGGATTCCTCGCGCTAACGAAACACAACCTTCAACACAATGCCAGCAAAACTTGCGGCTAGATTAATTAAAACCTGCTAACATTGTTTCTAACCACGGCTCGGACATCCAAACAATCAGTGTATTTTTAAATGATTATTACAAAACTCACAAAGTTTGACTGGATGGTTGTACGATAAATGCTCTAAATAAATTCTTTTGTAGAATCGAAGGATAAAGTCATCAACATTTCTAAATTGCTAGAGAAAGAAGTTGGTTTTTTACAAATGAATTATAACTTCCATTTCTATTTGCTAATAGAAATATGACGAAGTATGAAAAAAACGATGAATAATTCCATATTTTCGTTTCGAAAAATAAGTTATTTATAGGAAAGTTTTCACTCGAAAGATGTCTGTTTGGTTTTATCTAAAAAGTTGTAACTTGCGGAATTAAAATTTATATGTTGATGAAAATTTAATTGGGCAAAACGCGTTTTGTCTTAATAAAGGAGTTAAATATTAGATTTCTTTTATAACTTACTAGGGATGGACTCAAAATATAAAGTTGATGATAAAGCAGAGACGTTTTTGTTATATCCTATATTCACAAAAGAACGATGAATGCTGAGAACTTTTACAAAATCGATGTTTAAATATAGTATTCAAGTTCGATAGTATTATGTAAATAAAGTACTGAAAATTAGTAGAAGGACGGAAGAGAATGAATTAAGTGACCAATATTTTCTTTGACTTCTAATCCGCCTTAAAATACATTTTATTCAGTCTTCAGAATACAGCAACATTCTAACTCCTGTAAAATACAATAGATCCTAGTTTCCTACCATTAACTTTCGGCCCCTAGGATGTAAGCGCCCCTCAAATCTGTAAGGCACATATGCTTTTGTTAGCAACCTTAAAAGATCTGTCTAAAAAAATTGCGTAAGTAGCATAAATAATTATACAAACATATAATGGATTAAAATAAATTCTTATTGAGAATTCGGTTCGTAGAGACGAGAGAGTAGTAGTTAGGCAAGATCTTTGGGATTGAGGCAAAGAAGCAGTATGTTAAAAGCGGATAATATGTTTTTCGTAAATGCTCGAAGAATTCAGTTTACCGAGCTACTTGGTGTCAACTTTATCCTTTAGAACATTTTCAAAGCTTTACGTAGGTTCAGTGAATATTTTTATTGCACCAACTCGCTTAAATCCAGGTTATCTAGGCTATAAGACACTCGTTTTTATCATTTTACGAAATTTTATTACTTAAGGAGATGCTTTATAATACTAAACCAATTGGCAATAACTTATAATTTAGAATTGATATCTATATCTCAGTGAATTTGCCCAGTTCAGCTAGAGAAGCGATCTTTCAGATACCAACAGTGTGTGAATGAGGTTATGCTAGTACCAATATTAGACGTGCATTGAGGTTCTAAAATAAAAAATTAATCTTGGAGTAACTTTTGTATCCTTATTCCAATTAAGGGTGTACATTACTAAAAATGAAATTCCTTTACGATGTATTTAAAGTTGCCAACTGGCATACTTACAATTTCAAACATAACAATTGTCCACCTGCTCTGCGAAGAATTAAAATTTGCAGAATGCAGAGAGTATTAGCGTTCCATTCATGATGAACATCATTTACTATTTGAGAAACAACTGAATTTTATCAAGTGATTTGTTGTATATACCTAATTACTAAAGGATATTTGGTAAAATATAAATAGTGGCGACTTTTTTATTTTTATTTACATATAATGTGTCTTGTTTATTCCTAAAAAATTGTATTATTTGAATTAGGAAAAGCTCAAATAAATTAAAATGCAGTTAGAATTTGGAATCGTTAGCTATTTTACTTAGTTTTATATACTTGTATCTATATAACTATACTTCGACAATTTAGATAATTACCCCTTGACAATGGAAAAATATACAGTAGGTTTTACATTATATTTAATGATTAAGAAATGAATTTCTTGAAATTCACTTATTTTGAATAATTTCTATATACCTTTACAACATAAGATTACATATACAAGCTAGTCAATTGGCAACTGATCCTCGACATATTTGAATTACGTCAATAATTAATAAATGATATGTTTTTGTGAGTAACATTATTGGCGACGGTGATAGTGTTATGCGATAATTAAAAGAAGCGATTCACTATGGCCGCCAATTTGTCATAGAAAAGATAAAGTATTGCAATTATATTCTGAGTAATTATTGCAACAAAATAAGGGAACGCTTGGAAAAAAACCGAGAGTAGGCACTGACATAAAAACTTTTTAAACAGTAATATCTAAAGATTCCGATAAGGCATAACAAAGGCCGTATAATTTAGAAGAACGCAGAATATTACTAAAAGCAAGAAGACATCTTAAATAGTCAAAATCATATTCTTTGAGCACATACAAGCTGTGCCGATTACTTCTGTACAAGTGACAGAGATAAATATAATATTCTGCCAGAAATTAGAAACAGTTTTATTTTTGAGGATTTACAGTATTGAATTGCATTGATATGCATGCTAGCAGTCATATAGAAGATGTCGACAGTAATGTAGTATAATCGTTTAATTCTGTAATTGCAGAACTTGTTGCTGGCAAAAGAATTAATTATTAACAAAGAAATTCACATACAGCTCGATGCGAAGCCGCAGTAACGTCATTTAATGCACGAAACCATTGGAAGGTGTAGTCCTAGAAAATTTAGTGCATTATTTGAGGAAAGAAAGTAGAGAATTAGAAATGCCAGAATGCGTTTACCTTCTACTAAGATAAAACGCCGGTAATACTGCAATAGAAGATCCCTGTTATGGAAGTTATACCAAGTGAAAGCTATCGAAGGAAAACTTTTAATCAGAAAAGAAATAGTTTAGAATTTAACCATATGACAAAAGGATAATGCGTACTGGAAACAAATGAGAATAAAGCGGCTAACTGCATCCAATTTTGGAAAATTTTGTAAATTACGACGCACAACTTTTACAGCAAATACTCTCAAAAATTTATTCTATCAAGATATTTTTGGTTCAACAGCGACCCAGCACGGGATTGAAAATGAAGTTCGGGCTATAAGAGATTTCGAAGAGAACAGGTATAAAGCTAGAATTTTCTGATCTTTTCGTTGATAGAAATTATCCATTTTTAGCAATAACTCCAGATAGATTGATTGGGGAAAGCACTATTGTAGTACACTCATTCAAGCTGCTAGAAATGGAATTCTAAATTTTCTTGATGTAAAAGAACAGCATATGAAATTATAAGATACGGAAAATTATGTTTCAAATACAAAGCCAGTTAAATATTACGCTGAAGGAAACCTACTATTTTGATGTATGGTCTCCAAAGGGAGTGTATATTGAAACAATAAATAGAGATCCTGAAGTTAGTAAACGACATTGTGACAAGTTAATCTCGTTTTATATGGATGGTTTATTATCGGAATTAATTGGTTCTCAAAAAAATAGAGGCCGTGAAATAAGGAATGTATTTATTACTAACAACAGACATAATACGTAAGTAAAAAAAATTATGATTTTTCATATTTTAATTAACTTTATATTACCTGCTATTTATATTAAACCTGTAACATGCTCGAGTCTAAGCATTAAAACTTATAACGGGGATGCTTGATCAGTGTTACTAATACTTTGGGTTTAGCTCTTAAGTCGGAGTTTGGACCAGAGCTGCACATTGGATGCTTCGGAAACTATCTAGCTATAACTTACTTCATTTATGTACACGATAAAGTTATTTATAAAGTTGCTTCACAGTATAAATCGGAGCTCACAAACTCTATTTGTTTATAGTTGTTTGTTACGTTTACTTTTGTGCGTACTGTATATACTTTTGTACCAAGACTCTTGTTGTAATTAGCCCAATTAACACTTCTGATTTTAATTTAGTTGTAGTTCGCAAGTTACGTGCGCTTTACTATTTCTTTTAGGGCTAGGTGTATAGCTTTTTAAAATGTTACTTTTACTCGTATTTAATTATGTAGTACTGGAAATGTACTTTATTTTAATATAAACTATTTACAATCAATTCTAACTCAGAATAATTGCATGATTATTGTTTCAAATTGTTTTCTGTTTTGATTTTTATTTATCCTTGCATTTGCAATTATTTATTTATACTTTTGTAATATAATCATTTATTAATTGCTTGTATAACTATATATTCAGTAATAACACTTTTTAACAGAAAAGTCATTTATTTAACATAATAAATTAAATTATACAAATCCTGGCATTTTATTTCAGGTATTAACTTTTAAATTGGTTGACAGCCGTTCTACTTGAAATTGTCAATCGCAGATGGCGCATTAATGCATTTTTACATTACAACGATTATTTTCGGTCAATGTGATTGTTTCGCTCATGCTAGATCACAAAATGGCACTTGTTTACCTGCGTTGTATTTTAATTATGTTGTTTGTGCTGGTGAAATTTAATTTAGGTAATTATCGTTTAGTCTTAAATTATTCATAATTAAAGTAGGTTCGTTTAGCGGAACAATTCCGATATGCATCTCTGGTTGCACTTCGAACGTCGCGAGAAAAATCAAGCTCCGGCGGGACTTTTCATCTAACTTCAGGGAAGGCTTTCAAAGTGCTTTTACACACCTCGGTGAGTGTTTTATTATTAATAATTATTACCTAAACGAGAATTATATTTTACCAAGTTTATTAATTGAATAATTAATAGAACAATGCAAGTAAACAAACTTTGTGATCCTTTAAAATGATGTACTTTAGAGTGTTTCGTTCCTGTTAAATTCTGGAATAATACGACCTGTAGCAAAAGTACTGTTTTAGTGTATTAAATTTTAATTTATGCAACGTAAACTGAATTCTACGGATTTATTAAAACAGCAATTCGTAGGGTTAAATCTACCACTCGTTTATGGGGTAAATTGTAACCTATAATTCTCGGAATGAATATTTAAATTTACGAATGAGTTGATTTACCAGCAAAGGAGGTAAATGTTCTCTCTTTATTTCTCAGGTAAGATGTTCAACCAGCAAGGACGGTAAATGTTGTCTCTGAGGTTTGACTTTACAACGCGTGCCTTTATATGAAATTGCTAACTGTGATTTCAAGGAGAATCGGCTTTCTAGTTACTTAATTCCCTTAATTAAAAGATTTCATAATAATTAATATATCATTAGATGCGTAATTTAATTTGCCTGAAGTAGTAATAAATAATATTAATGATACTGCTACTAATTAATAATAATTAACAAAAACAGTTCTACCGCTCTAATTGCATGCATTAACAAAATCAAGAGTTGTGCGTAATATAATAGCTAACAATACGAATTAATCCTTAACTAAATATGCTATGTCATAATTAAAATAAAGCAATTAAATCAATTTAAATAATGAAAAATTTTCATTAATGGCTAAAACTAACCTACGCTTATTTTGTATGTCCAAGCCATACGTGTTATTTATATACAGAGTTCAAACCCGTTGACCTATATAGGTAATGTTTTATTGTCGGAGGTCAAAAATTTTGAACTGATAGATTTTAAAATATTCCTAATCCTATTATTAATTAATGCAACGATAATTAAAAGCAAATAAATAAATAAATACACATGATAATCAGTTAAAAGCTCAGTAATTATATAAGTAATAATTAAATGAAATATATACAGAATATTTTGATTTAATGAAATGATTGCAAGTAATTTAAATAAACACAATTAATGTAGCTATGCCCTATTTTAGCATCGGGTTTGTGCTTTAAAAATTTACTTAATTAATTATTTACAAAAAGGTAAACTCGAGTCAATGGCGTAGGTACATTACAAACCTGACGATGTATTAACGAATTATTTATTTAATTGATTCAGTTATGAAAACGTTAGCTGATACTGTAATCATTCCTTAATAATTAAACGCTAAATTTTGTTGGGAAACTTACTTTCTATATATTGGTTAAATTAATATTTAGTATTAAGTTTTCATCCAGGGCGTATAAATGAAATGCAATAGTACATAAAGATAAGAAGATATTTACACTTTATAATGAGGGCTGCATGTATTTATCTTGATAGGTTATAGTTCTCAACGAGTTATAATTATCTAACAATTTGGCGTCTTGATCCTGCTGTCCAAAAAGAAAGTTTGAAATGCCTTTGTAAATGGAGAAATAATGGCCAAATTCTGATTGTGCTTCTTTTGATGTCTTTCTACGATAACAAAGTTTTAAATTACTTGTATAGTTAATTGCACAATATCTAAATAGTTTTTAGGAAATTAAGAAACTTTAAAAACCATTCTAAAATTCTCAAGTTGCATAACGGATAGATTTAAAAGAAAATGTGATAACATCATTTATCTTATCGAATATTACTAAGTTAAAAATGAAATAGGGAACTGAAAAGAAGGGATTGCTGATTTAAAGATGATTTATTCTTTTAGAATAAATTATCATTGAAGCGTATATACATTTTTATAATGGCGTGGTATAATCCCGCTATTCGTCAACGGAAAGACATCTAATTCTAATTGACGGAAATCTGCAAACTGAATATTGCCGCGAATAGCAATCCATTATCTTTTTATCCCTTTTACAAAGTTGCTTCTAAGAGTTTTCATTGAATTTAGTTAGATATTGGTGCAGATCCTTAATACTCTACTGACAGGTCATAGTGAGTGATAACTTTAGAAGGTTTAAGGCGCTCTAATGCGTAGTAAACGCTTAAAAATCCGGGGATCTTTGAAAGTCGATTTATTTGCAAACGCCTAAATACGTTACACACATCATTTTTTAAATTAATATAAACTGATATGTCGTAACTGGGAGAAATTCTATGCTACATATTTTTAAATGAAATTGCACCATTTTTATATTACAAGTTATTAGGACTATTGAATTGCGATGAAGTTTAGATATATTAAATGTTTTATATTTAAAAATGTAAGTCTACATAAATGCATCTAATATTCATATTAAAATATATTTATTTAAACTGTTACATATTAAGAATTTATAATTAAATATAGGTATTTTTAATGCTTTAATATTACCGTAAAAAAACACGCAGTTTATTTGGTTTTTTAATTTAGTACTCTAATTTACACAACACAATTATTATTCAACACGAATATATACATTTATTTGCTCTAACATCCGTTATCTATTAATGTGTTTACAAATGTAATGTTAATTACAGAACCGACTATCTAAGCAGTAATTTACCTATTTATATGTGTATATACTGGGTTATTTATAACACATGTCCAGCGGCGGCGCGTAGTGGTATGTCTTGGGGGTGCACAGTCCGAAACAAACGTCTTTACACTACAGCGAATACAAAAACACTGAGAGCTCATCTGCAATGTGATCCCACTTAGCTTTACAACTTGGACTGCCTCAGGCCGCTCGGGAAAAGGCGGCGTAGCATTTCAACGAATGAGATATCGTAGGGCATTGTGTAGTGAACAGGAAATTTAACTATCGCATCTGTTAAGTTATC
>JAHWXV010549189.1:0-10746 GCA_024586415.1 Phrixothrix hirtus | reverse complement strand
TGGTGAGAAGCCTTAGAATTGTTCGCGATACAATCGGCTTTTCACCCGGCCGAATTAATTTCAAAATTCGTGCCATTACTATTAGGAGGAATCTACTTATTTATTTCATATATATATATTTAAAGTTTAGAAAGTAATTTATTATTTGTATATTTGAAACTTTTACTACCATAAATAATTAGTAGAATTTGTTTCTATTACAAAATACTAATATTTAAAGAAATATAATACATGTTCCTGTTCGTATTTTTTAATAGAACAAATTCTACTAATTATTTATGGTAGTAAAAGTTTAATATATATATATATATATATATATATATATATATATATATATATGTATATGTATATTTATATTTATATATATATATATATATATATATATATATATAAAACGATCGTGAAAGTTTTATAAAATAAGACTGTCTTATTGTCAGATTATATTTATGGAAATTTCTACACTTCGCAAATACATGTTTTTCGAAACGTTTATTTATTAATAAAAGCTACATAGTTTATTACTAAAAATCTAATTTTTTATCTAGTTAAATTGTACAAATATGTTCTATTAATTACAGTGCGTTTCTATCGTTTTGTAGCGCCTATTTGCTGTGACGTAAATTGTATTGGATAGTGCGAATGTTGTAACAACTAGGTACTTATCAACTTGAACTAACCCGACTTCACTAACCTATCTAGGGCACGCAATCTTTTCTTATCGACTCTTATAGACGTATAAGCTGTAAAGCTAATTTTTACTACGACAAAAGGTTTTTTCGCAGTACTCACAAAGTAATAAATTGTGAACAACTTTCTATGGCGCCAATTTTTATCTGTAAGACAATATATCAACTTGAAGTAATACAACTATCTTTTCACAACTTGACTAAACACTTCAGATAAAAAAATCCGTACTACTCCCAGGTAAATTTCTTCTACCCATTGATTTGGGTAATAATATGTATAAAAACTATATCAGTGAATATGTATTAGAAAACCCATAACTCTTACCTCCAAATTTCCACATTTTCTTTAATCCGAACAGGCCTTTTTTGAGGAATATTAAACTGAAAATGACAATTTCCATATCTGCATATTTTGAAAAGTATATTTCACTATTCAATATTTAATCGTAATCATTATTTCATTATTACTTACTCACGATATTAAGTAGATCATTTAACACCTTCACTGTCCATGAATCACATATGATTCAAAAAGCGTGTCTAGTTACACGTCCTTGAGGCATATATGATTCAACGACATGATAAAGTTAATATGACCTTATAAACTTTAAAGTGCTATTTGAGCGCATTTCTGCAGTATGGACATATAAAGGAAGGAGTAAATTATTTTCTCCGATGTCGTTGACTCACATATACTTCAAGGATGTGACCTATGAAGATAAAAGGAAATACATATATCACAGAAAAAAATAAATTTGTTTAAATGTAAAATTAATAAAACTCATAACATATGACTTACAATGATAAGCAAAACGAATATTGAGGTAAACAAAAACATTTATTCTGCAGAAAATTCGCAAAAACAAGAAAATGTAGACACTTTTGAGAGAAACTATGGTTATTTTTGTGTTTAGTTTCAAAGCACGATAAATAAAATGATTTTTTGCATCTATTACATTCTGCTTAGTTCCTAGGATGGCAAATTTCATGCCTTTCTCTCGTTGATAATATTCGTGACACCGTTTCCTGACAATTTTACCATTTCCTTTTCTTGGTAGTTTTGTTAAAAAATGCTCAATAGATGTGGATGAGTTAACGAACTGGATGTGCTCCGAGGTAGTCGATATTTCAAACAAATCCTTAATTAGTTTTTCTGTGAATTGCAGTAACGTTATCTTTTCTTTACAAGAATCCAGAAAAAGTAAATAACTATTGCGACCTTCTTGTACCACACTACTGACTTGCTAACTGTTAACTGCTTAACTGCTCACTAACATCGATTCCTTGCTTGCTTAGCAGTTGAGTGGAATGAGAATAACAGGATTTTAATTGAATCATATATGATTCAAAGACCTACGAGTAATATCTACTCTAACTATCTGTCCATGAATCATATGTGATCATGCAATTTGGAAGGGTGGGGGTGGATTGTTAAGTTAACAACATACCTCTAAAAACATTTTTAATATAGTTCAATCTAGATTTATATTCATTCATATTGGACTTGCGGGATGAGTACCAGAAATCTGTCTGGACAGTGAAGGTGTTAATTGTCTTATTCAATTGCTATCTAGCAAATTTTCGTTTGAGGATATCTTATCGCTTTTTAATTAATACTAACAAAATTGCTTAAGCGCGTATCTTGCTGATTTTTGATTAAAAATTACATTGTTTTGGTTGTTTTAAACTTATTTTCTAGCATTTATTGCTTGGTAATTTATAATACCCTAGAAAATTCTGCTAAACGTTTTTAATTATAATCTAAGGAGTTGTAATAATTACGATCATCAATGTTCATTTTGATTTAACAGAATAATTTGAATTGAAAATTATAACCATGCACAATTTTCTTGGACTTTTAAAACAAATGTCTATACTTACATATACTTAATTAAAAACTATTTTTAGAAGTGATATTAAATGATATGCAAATTTAATTATAAATAAAATTCCCACAATTAACTATGTATGATTATTGATTTAATTTAAATTATTTCCGCAAGGATAAAATAGTAGAATGATTTGAACTGATTGTCTTATTTATTACAGCAATTACTGCTTTTTAAAATTGCGTGTTCCACTGTAACCACTAAAATACAACTGTTGGACCAATTTGAGCAATTACGCCGACATGTGCGCAAACACGTGGTGTACCGACACGTACCTATCATTATAATTGAATTGAAAATTGAATTTAGACTATTATTAGCAACTAAGAAATATAAAGAAACATGATTCGTTTTTAGGAAATGTTTGTCTGTAAATAAAGCTTTTTTCACTTTTTTATAAATAGTTTCGTAAGATATACGGTTTTCAATTGATTTGATTTTAATTATTAGAGCTTTATATAGATATAAATAAATAATAAATCTAATTATATTGGTATAAATAGAGACTTGATAATGATAAAAGTTCATTTTCTTTGCAATTGGCGAAACTTAAGGCGCATTAAAATTAAAGTCCTTTTCGGCGTATACAGATTTCAAAAATATACCGTGTGCTCCAAAGGTATGGAATAATGGTTCTGCAGGTTTAATCACACGTTGTATTAAAAAATGTTTCAAATAAAGGTTGCTTAACAAAATATTCTACATATTTTGGAGTCACTCTAAACATTTCATGATGACGTCATTTGAAGTTATGACGTCATTAATCCTTTTTTTAAACGGAACACCCTGTATATTATTGGTTTTTTACATTAGTCTAAGTAACACCCTTTGAAATGCAATAAGGTTTAAATGGTGTGAAATTAACAGTTTTCGAGATTATTTGAGTGTTAATCGGAAAAATGTTGATGAGTTTAGGAGGCTATGGAAATTTTTTCATTGTTTTCAATAGAAAGTAGTAAACTGTCACAAGTTTTGTAGTAGTAATTGTAAGTGTAAAATGGTACATTTAACAGAAAAAGAAATAATTAACATTTTAATGATGATTGGTTAGAACGAAGAAGAACACAACAGGATGTATGTGCTCTTTTTAATGAGATGTATCCAAATCGCGTGCCGATTACTCAGTCGGTTGTCAGCAAGACTCTAAAGCGGTTTAGAGAAACCGATCATGTTAGAGATGTTCCTAAAATTGGTCGATTTAATGATGCGACAAACGATGATGAGAAGCTAAATGTATTAATAGAACTGGTTGAAAACGTGCACACATCGACTCGTCAACTAGCTTTAAATCACGATGTAAGTAAAGGTTCCATATATCGCATTTTAAAAAAGGAAAAACAGTATCCTTATAAACCCATTTTACTGCAAGAGTTATCCGACGATGATTATGATAGACATGTTGAATTTTGCGAATACATGATAGACCGAATTAACAATTACCCGACCTTTGTGAATGAAACTATTTTTTCTAACGAAGCCACTTTCTATCTAAACGGAAGAATTAAGAGGCACAATTGTCGCTACTGATCCGCTAGCAACCCTCATTGGATGATTGAAACTCACACGCAAACACCACAGAAACTAAATGTTTGGGCAGGAATTCGTAGTGGCTACATTATTGGTCCCTTTTTTATTCATGGAAACCTTACTGGTCATCAGTGTTTACAATTGCTATAAGAATAAATAATTTCGTCTTGTATAACCCTATTTCCCAACAATAATAACATTTGGTTATAACACGATGGGGCATCCATCACCTCACTTTCAATTAAATATACGTAGGTGCTTAAATGAAGTATTTTCTAATCGTTGGATAAGCCGAAGGGATTTTGTGGAATGGCCACCACGATCTCCCAACCTGATGCCTTGCGATTTTTTTATGGGGCCACCTGCAAAATAAAGTTTACAGAAACAGCCCTAATGATCTGGTACAATTATAACAACGGATACGAGTTGAAATAACACAAATATTGACCGCCACCTTAAGAAATTCAGTTCGTGACTTTTCTGACCGATTGAGTCATTGTCTTGCTGTTAATGAGCAACTTTTCGAACATTTATTACATTACATGTTCTGTTTGTCACAAGTTACTCTTTTTAAGTAATAAAAAATTAGCACCTTTCTCGATCTTTCAATTTATTAATTAACATTCAAATATCTCGAAAAATGTTAACTTTATACCCTTTAAACCTTACACCATTTTAAAAGGTATTACTTAGAATAATGTAAAACACCAATAATATACAGGGTGTTCCATTAAAGAAAGTATTAATAACGTCATAACTCTAAATGACGTCATCATGAAATGTTTAGTTTTACGCCAAAATATGTGAAATTTTTGTTAAACAACTTTTATTTGAAACATTTTTTAATACAACGTCTGGTTAAACCTGCAGAACCATTATTCCATACCTTTGAGACACATGGTATATAAGGCTTTGGAGATATTTGCCTCTTTAGGACATCTTTTACTTTTCGGTGCCTTTTTGTGTGATTTCCTGTATAAATCTCCCTAAACCTATTATAACCAGATGTGAAATATGGATTTGAGCATGCGTTTTTTATTCTACCCATTTTTCAGCAATAAAAGTGCTAGTTAATTCGTTTGAATATTCAGGATCAACTGCAATTTTAGAATCACAACGTGCGTTTACAAACAGCGAGGTGTTATTAAGATTAACCTGTATTCAAAGGACATTTTCTTGGTTACCCGAGGAAATTAAAAAATTAGAAACCACTCTTATAGAATCCTTAGCAATTTTGCAAAAGGCAATTGCTCTTACAACCAAAGCTCCTGGTGCAGCAAGAAAAAATAACTAATAAACTGCAAACTATGTTATTAATAAATTATTCACTAGAACTTTTATAAAAAATGTTTGAATTGGTTATTTTTCATAACCCTCCTGTATCCACAATAATATTAGTAATTTTTCATTACAGAGAGGTTTATTTCAAAATTTATTTTGCCTTTCTATGCTTTTTTTTTACATTAATTTTTATTCATAGTGCCTTTTTTGTGTCTTTTTCTGCCTTTTTTAAATATTTATTTTGCCTAACCATCCAGTTTCTAGTTATTAAGTCTTAAACAAACGAATTATATTTAAAGCATAAAATTTACTATAAAAATAAACAATAATTATTACGAACTATTCAATGAAATATAAACATAAATTTTTACTTAGATCGTTACTATTTTCATATTGGAAAATCGACTAAAACGCAACTCTTTCTACTATACCAAATTTTAATCAATTAAATACACTCAGTTATAAAAAAAGTGGCGCACTTCAATTTTACCAGCTTTTTTAGCCATTATTCTTTTTGAATAAAGTTTAGGATTAACGTAAATCGCATTGAGATGGCTGTGACTTATATTCTGTCACTTTTTTGTGTTATAAGTATTGTAATTAATAACCTGAAAAAGGTTTTATTTCAACTTCAGCATTCTCCTTCAGTTTTAATCAAATTTCTTATATACTGGGAACACATTTTTATTGAGGCTTTTTGCAAAAAGTGCTCTTTATTGGTCGTTTGAAATAAATTAAAGTTAGTTATATCTGAAAATGCAAATAACTGCCAAAGAAGTGGCACGAGCCGTGGCCTTAGTGGACGATGGCCGAAGCGTTCGTTATTCTGCTTGGGCTATTGGAAAACCTGAAATAACAGTTCGTTCCGAGCGACCCAAAGGTACGATAGGCGTCCTGGTTCAGGTCGCCTTAGAGCAACATTTCCCAAAGACGATCGATTTTTAATACTTCAAAGTCTCCAAAATCGTCACCAAAAATCTGTAGAACTAGCTCGAAGGCTAAGAGGTGTTCGTGATACAACTGTCTGTGCTCAGACAGTGAGACGAAGATTGAGGGCATATGGTTTGAATGCAAGAGACCCAACCGAGTACTACGACCCACAAGAGAGCACACATAAAATAGAGCAGAGTTTGGTGCAATTCATCAGGAATAGGGAGAAAACGATTGGAGACGCGTTATCTTCTCTGATGAATCCCGATTTTATTTGAGATCACTACGTGGATGTTATAGAATATGGAAAAGGCGAGCGAAAGATTTACTCCAGCCACTGTCGTTTAACAAGAAAAGTTTTGGGGAGGCTCTGTGATGGTTTGGGCTGGAATTTCGTTAGAGGCCAAAACGGAGCTTTTAATTCTCCAAGAACGGTCTTTAAATGCAAATGGTTACATCAGGGACATTCTTAAGGATTATGTTGTTCCTTTTGCACCTTTTATTGGACCAAATTTCTTGTTTATGCAAGATAACGCAAGACTACATAAGACAAGGTGTATCAATCGGTATCTTGAAGAAGTGGGAATTGAGTGATTAGAATGGCCTTCAATGTGTGCGGACATGAATTCCATTGAACATGCCTGGGAGGAATTAAGAAGACGTGTGAAAGCCCGTCCTGTAGTCCCAGAGACGCTACAAGAGCTAAGACAAGCACTTGTAGAAGAATGGGAAAATATGGACCAAAATGTAATTGCAAATTTAATTCGAAGTATGCCTCGATGCAATAGGATTTATTGTGGTAAATTGTTGCTCTGCTTTCTGTTATGATTGTTCGCTTTTGTTTTCATTCTGTTGTATTTCTAGTGTTTCTTTAATTTTATCTTTCCTTCGACAACATTTTTGATATGTTAATTAAATTAGTCAATTAAATGAAAAAATTTAGTTTTCGTCAAATAAAAAAAAACATAATGCCAGTTTAATTAGTGCCCCACTTTTTTTATAACTGAGTGTATTTCCTGTACTAATGTTTATATGAATAATCAAAATTTAAATATCGGAGATGTTACGAAAGATGCTTAAACGAAGACAACTTATGAATGTTCGCAGCTTAAAGAATGAATATTAATAGCAAAACAATACTCCATTAACATATAATCCGACATTAAAGATCGCTGCTTCTTTAACCATATTACATTCTGCTAGGACGCCCAAGTTGATACTGGCTTGAGTTTAAAGTACGATCTTATTAGGAGCGAAGACTAAAGCGGAAGGTAAAAACGATTGATATCTAAACCAATAATCCCTCAGAGACAAATTCCAAGTAAAATAAGAAATTAGCCGTTCCTACATTTAGTTGAATGAGCAGAGTCATCAAATTTTATTAGCTAAGATCCAACTGAATGCCTGTGCGCCAATTATCACTAATTCTAAAACTTACTTATCTATCTGTTCAAAGCTTTGGGATATATTGACTACTCATGAAATTCTATGAAGATTATTAAAAAGGGGGATTGAAGAATGAAGTTTATTTCTTTGCAAATATTTTTCAAGTGCTTTATTGAACATTATTTAACTTAGAGAGAGTTCCTCATTGACTTTTGTTTCAAATAAAATGTACACGTATTCACATTAATAAAAATTAAAACTTCGTGAAATATTCAAAATATGCATCTACCAAGTAGTAATTGCACATAAGCCATATATGGGCTTCGTCTCTATTAGATAGCAAAAGAATTATGGAATCGCCTACGTTAATACATTAATAACGTTGCTATGATTGTATTTGTTTTGACTATATTAGATATTGACAGTCGGGTTTAATTTAAGTAATTAAGCATATTCTTTCCTTCCCTAAGGGAAAATTGTTAAGTTTAATTTAAATTTTTTTTTGGTTTACTTATTAATTTACATTATTAACTTGACTGCAGTTTTAGATAGAACGAAGATTGAACCTCGGGCTCGCATTGCAAATAATTTGAGTCAAGAAGAAATTGAAGATGGCAGAAGAGAACAGTACGCGACTGTGGTGATTAGTGTCCAGTAGTCGACAATTTATAAAATCATCCGCAGATATAAGGGTACCGTAAATAACAGGCATTGAAGAAAAGGTATTAAAGAGCAAGATTTTTAAAAAATTAACTAAGAGTAAGTAAATTTCCTAATTTAAACGTTAGTATGCAAGCAGTGAGAGGCCGTCTTCGGAGATACCTGCAAATGGGCCCTTACACATCCGACAACACCACATTGCTATACCTTGTTTAGCTAGAATACATGTAGAATGAACACTGAACCAATATTTTACTTATGAATAAGTCTAGATACTATCTATATTGATCAGGTAGGCGCTGTCAGTCTAAGGAGGAGATGGAAAATATTATATCGAGTGAAGTACTAAAAACACTGCAAATTTCGGTGGATGCTCAATAATAGTGGAGCGGGATATCTTAGAGACCAGAGCCAACTTAATCGTTGTTCCTAATGGCAAATAGGTACAAATTGTGCAGGAGTACGTGAATGAGGTCACTATATTTGTTATGGATTGGCCAGCAGCTCATGAATATAATATAATATGTCTACACCAAGATTAGATAGGTATTATAGAACGGTCAAATGCCAGAAACAATTTTTGTAGAGCTAGAAATAACAGCTGCCAGAGAATGGAACCGGTTGCCTATATGAATGCAATTTATAGTAAAACTAAAGGCGGAAACACTTACTGTTATATCTATTGATAGTGAATTTCTTTTCTAATTTGTTTTTTCAGCCCATAGATCACTTTCGCTGTAATTACGAGGTGTGACACAAAAAAACAGTATTAAATGCATAACTTGAAAAAAGAGTTGAGTTGGCATTAACTATTTTAATGACGTCATTCCACACCCCTCCTCTATCCGCGTTGCGAATTTGAACTCGACTGGTCGCGCCAGTAGGGGCTAAATATATTTTTTAAAACAATATTAACAGTTTTTCTACAAAGTTGTGAAATACCGTTTTTCCGGTCATCTATAGTGTTGCTAGGATTTTCTACACGAAATTCTCTAAATGTGAAAAAGAAAAAAGGCCAAAACAGTTAAATTGTCAAGATATTGATGAATAACGGCGTAAATCTTTTTATGTTTCGACAAAGAACCCTTGAAGATGTTCAATGATAGCACGAGCTATATGACAGTGAGCAGAATCTTGTTGAAAGAATCGTACTGCAATTTATCATCATTTAATTAATTAATGGAAACATATAAAATAAGATTTCGGATATTTTCAGTATTAAGCTTTTATTTCAAAAACGTTGGTAAAATATTAAGAAACGGAGTAATTAGCACTAATTTCCCAGAATATTTGACGCAGGAAGGAGGAATTATAATGAATTCACGCGGAGCTTCAGAAAAATTTTATACTTTCAGGCATATTCGTATTATACAGATAAATATCTACTATATGTTTATTTTTTTTAAATCTTTAAACACATTTGAAGTTATGAATTCTGCAACGAGACCTGTAAGAATAATCATTATTATAGTATAAATAATATTTATAAAGGAAATTGCTTCCCATATGCAACTGTAAGACTAGCTAAAATAATCCCTAAATTACAATAGACCATTAAGGAGTATATAAAAAGGATATAAAAATCTGCCAATTATAATAATTGGCAGCATGTGGTCAGTAACCAAGAATGAACGGTTGAGTATGGAAGCAAAGAACGTTGTGTACAATATTATATTTGTTCCAATTATTTTATATGGCAGTAAGACTTGGGTATGTCAGAAGAAGCATATGAGTAAAATAAACGCCGTAAGTATGAGATACCTAAGAGCTGCATGTGACAAAACGAGACGTGACAGAGTAAGGAATGTATGGGTGATGGATACGTGCCAGGTGCAGAAGACACTGCCTGAACTGTGCGAAATAAGTGTGTTAAGATGGTTTGGACATGTGGAACGAATGAGTAGTGAACGCTTAACAAAGAGCATATATGAGGCAGGTATGAATGAAAAACTAGATCAAGAATGAGTTGACTAAATATGATTGAAGAAATTGTAAAATGAAAGAGAATAAAGAGCGCAAAGAATAGGAGAGCTTGCCAAAAACGCTGTATGAATTTAATGAAAGCAAGGACAGAAAGGAATGGAGACAAATATGGAATGGGTGATAGTAGAGATACTAGGATTGGTGGGTAATAGTAGGATAGTGTAGATACTTTACAGTGCTGGGAGTTGTGGTGAAGGGTGGTGGTAGTGAGAGGGAATTGGTGCATGGGTGCATGCAGTGGTTAAGAAGGTGGAGGCTTGGTACTGGGTTTTGCCTACCCCGCTAAGGGAATGGCATGAGTGGTAGTAGTAGTATAAAAATCTGATGTGATACAACACACGACGTTCTCCTGCGCACTATAGATATGTAAATAACGCAAACAAGTCATTAAAATATTAATTTAT
>JAHWXV010549150.1:0-13487 GCA_024586415.1 Phrixothrix hirtus | reverse complement strand
ATGGTCAAATGAATTAAACATCAAACATTTGGAATTTTAATGTAGAAAATGTAAGATCATCTAATATTTTATAATTTTAGAAATTGAACTAAATAATTAATATTTAAATACGAGAAAATTAAATAAAATTCAAGTTGTACACGCCGCTAGCTCAAACATAAGGAAATGACAAGTAGTCCAAACCAAACGCTTGCTTGCTTATGGCTACATACGATCCATGGGAAATTCACAAGTCTAAAAATTTCATAAATATCTTATTATAATTTAAATAGTAAAAACCTTGTTAACTGCATTACACTACACATACATTATTACAAAATGATCCCAAGTGATACGTAAATATAAATTCGGAAAGTTAATCAAAATTCGAATATGCTACTAAAAGCTACATAGAAATTGGCATGCCACACATATATATTACAACTAAATACACATATTACTAAAAAAACGCATAACACTTAGAAATTAGAGAAAATTATCTGAAAAATCAGATCAGTCGTCAAAACTATATATAAATTCATATATCTCACATGTATATTGCAACTAAACCCACATGTGCTGCCAAAGAAAGGGATAACACACGAAAATTTGGAAAATTAATCAAAAATCGAATTTTCCACCAAGGCACTATACTTAAAAATCAAAAAATTAATTGAAAAATTGTCTTTGCCATTAAAAACTACATGTAAATTGATATGCCACACATGTATATTACAACTAAATGTGCATATGCTGCCGGAAAGGTACTATACTTAAAAATCGATATATTAATCGAATAATCGGATTTGCCATCAAAAATTACATATACATTGATATGCCACACGTGTGTATTACAACTAAGTGCAATTATACAGCCATAAACGCACTATACTCAAACTTCGATAAAATAACCGAAATTACAGATTTTCCAGCAAAACTACATATAAATTTATATGCCACACATGCATATTACAACCAAGTATAACTGTGTTGCCAAAACGGCACTATACCTAAAAAATCGAAAAATTAACCGAAAAATAGCCTTTTACATCCAAAACTACATATAAAGTGATATGCCACACATGCATATTACAACTCAATATAACTGTGTTGCCAAAACGGCGCTATACCTAAATAATCGAAAAATTAACCAAAAAATCGCCTTTTTCATCAAAAACTACATATAAATTGATACGCCACACGTGTATATTACAACTAAGTATAACTGTGCTGCTTAAACGGCATGTGGATGTAATAATTACATTTAGTCAAGTTAAATTTACTTAACATTTAAAAATTACGATTGATAATCTGAATTATTTACGTATTTGCTCTATTAACAATTTATATCTCGACTTACTAATTTTAAAGCGGGAAAATTACTTTAACTAAATCTATTAAGAGCAATTGCAAGATTACGACAGATCTAAGAGACACATAAATGTAAAACCGCTACTAAATTATTTGATAAATATTAAATCTTTACTAATCTCAAATACCCAATAATTAGTATATAAATATTACATAATCTCGAAGATTAATAATCTCCGGAAGAGCCATAATTTTGCTAGTGAAAGGTGTAAACACCTTTGTTTACAGTTTAACTCAAAAGGAGTATCATGAAAAGTGTGCTTGTTTAAAACCGGCATTTCCTTTGTATAAAATTGAACCCAAAGGGGCCTCTTGAAATAAATATTGGGCTTTAGACCATATTTGTTTAGTATACGTAAATTCCGAGAAATTGAAAGTACAAGTTTTAGTTGATGGTGACAAACCGGCGGCCACTTTTAACTAATCTCAAATGTTCAATAATTACTTTAAATCTATTAAGAACATTTGCGCCATTACGACGGATCTAACAGATAAATAAATTAAAAAACCGTTATTAAGTTAAAGCATCTTAGATAAAATTAATTACTGCAAATAAAAATAATGTCAAATTTGCGTAAGCTCCTCTGTTTAAAATTGAACCCAAAAGGGGCCTCATGAAAGTATAATTATATTCCAGTATACTAGGGCACGAAAATTCCGTGAAATTGAAAGTACAAGGTGGAAGAACCGGTTTTCCCATTGTTCTAAAATACTGTTTCAAAAACCTCATTTTCGAGGTTGTCGAGTATGCATGTAGCCTTAGACCATACTTGTTTACTACACGGAAATTCCAGGAAATTGACAACGAACAATATACATGGCGTTCCGCTATAAACATCAATATACCGAATGGTAATATATTAATATCCGCATATACCATGTTTCATCCGCGAATTTGTAATCCATCATCAATAATACGGGAAAATCACTAGAAATCAAAGATGGCCGACAAAAATAACTAGGTTTCCCCCAAATTCAAATATTCCCGCCATAAAATCAAAGACAGCGAACGTTAAAATCCAATATGGCCGGCAAAATTCAAATATACCCGCCAAAATCCGGAGAAATTCCCCAGATTCCGCGCCAAAAGCCCACAGATTTCCTCTAGAATTCCAAGATGGCCTCAAGCGCTGTATCCGTCATTTTGATCCAATCCGCCAATTTTTGCCGCATTCTATATATTTATTTTGACGCACCCTGTATATAAATTTTGGCGCACCCGGTATATAGGTTTGCCGCAGGCGGGTCATTAAAAACTCATTGTAATGCGTAAGCTCATTAAAAAGCAATTAAAAGGCAATTATTAGAGGTGGAATGGTGTCACAGAGCCCCTATCTCTATCTACTTATGATACAATCTTAAAACCAAGATGATAAAGAAGAAATTATTAGCCGAAGAAGTTTAACCTACAATTATGCTGGTAAGCAATTAAACAGACCCCGTATTTAAACATAAAACTCTAATTCGTCATTACTTCACCCTACCCCATACCTCTGATTTTCTACCTGCTCTATAAATATTGTAAATAAACTGCGGGGACAAAAATCACTGTTTAGAAATTGAAGTAACGTCTACTGAAAATAATTTAGAATATAATATCTAACTGCTTGATGGTTTGCATATTTGCGTGTTATACGTTTTTTAAGTGTAGTACTTCACCTTCATGCGTCCATTGTCAGGAAATATCATTTATTGAAAAATGAAGGCTTATTTATTTGGTTTACTAGTGCAAGAAATGCCTGATTTCGGGACTAGGAAAAGGATTTTTGGATGACGCAAAGTGAAATCCATCAATCTTACGAGTACCGCAAATGCATTTCTGTGCAAATAAATTATGCTGTTTTTTCTTCATACAAGTTTAACGAAGTACAGATTTTAAAATAACAAAATTAAAGTCACAGTTTCTATGAAAAATTAGTCACACACTTGTGCCATTTTCATTGTTTTTTAAATAAATAGTATATGTTGTGAAATTTCCGCTTCACGTTACGGCATCCAACAAATCTTTTACGAGTACCAAAATTAGGCGTTTTTTTTAATAATAAAACAAATAACTATTATCCGCGAAATTTTTTGAAGTACGTAATTCTAAATAGCCAACTAAGAAGTTAATCTATTGGAAATGACCTTATAACAAACAATAACTAGTATATTTTTGCTGTATTGGTATATATTCATTAACGTGCAGGAGATGCCATTAAGAACGCGTTTAGCACATCTAAGACAATCAGTCAAACGATTCGTCGACTATAAAATACGGTCGGCAATACGTTTTCTGATTGTGAAAAATGCGAAACCGTGAATCTAACTGCTTAATAATAGTACTACTTTATTATAATGCTTGGCCATACAATGCAATCAATCTTAAGCTCTTATCAGGCCATTTGACTACGAACAAAAGAGTCGTCTCCCACTTAAGTTTCAACAAGTGACTTTCGTCTCTTCCTATATCCCAGATAGTTTCTTACCTGGGTAAGTTGCTACAACCCCTATTTTATGAGGCGAGGATATAAAACATTGTGATCCGTGGAAAACAAGTTCATGGAAAGGAAAATCAGATACAAATATGTAATTTAAATTTTCATTTGTTTTAGTATCCAAATATTATTTATTTACTTTTCGAATGACTTACAAATTTATGGTTAGAATTTTAGGTTAGCATTATTAAATTTAAATTTAAAAATTAGTAGTTTAATTCACAAGCCATACAGCTACGTTGAAGAAAATTAATTTTCATTACTAGAATACTAGAGAAAAGTTTTCCACTTTAAATGATTACATGCAGACAATTTACTCCGATTTAGAGAGGAAAATAAATACCAAAGCAGTCTTTGTACATAAGCTAGTAACGGTTATAATATAACTAAACTTAATATAGTGCTTCAAATTACCGAAGTATTTTCTAACTAGAAGATGTACGATATACCTACTACAGGAATTGTGTTTACGTAGATTAATTAAATTGTAAAACTTTTCATATTTGAAAAATACAGAGGCAAAAGAGAAATTTTAATTAGGTAAGTTATTTATAACACTGCAAACATATAGTCGTTTTTATACTATTTACTAAATGAACTATGAATTATGCCTATTACTGCAAAGGTCCCTGAAACAATCAAATGTTAATTTGTGATCGACTTAAACATCATTATATACACTTTGTTAATTATGTAAAAAAAACAAATGATCGATTTAGAGCAATTCTAGGTGAATACATAACATGAACGAACAGTCGTAATCATTTCTAATATATTCTTACTAAAAATTGAAGAATTTATTTAGATTTATTTTGAAAATATTGACTTAAATAGCCAAATCGTTTAAAAAATTGACTTCTGATTGTTAATTCAAGGTTATTCTATAGCTAGGTTAACATTTTCGTAATAATAACTACAATATACTATCGAAAATTCACTGAAGGAAAGGATGATAATTTTGCATTCTTAATTTGTAACAAAATCGAATTCAATAATGTTTTATATAAAATCTGTATTTCTGGTATGATGCGTTTGCCAAAAGTTTCCAGTTTTCTAATAAACTTTTTTTGCAGAAAGCAACTAAGTGAGCTTTATATGAACAATGTAAACTAACTACGACTATTATTAGTATTTAAAACGTATAAAACTAGTTTTACTTTTAAATAGTTAAAACTGTAGAGTTGTTAGAGCTACAACAAAGGACGTGAGTTTCAATGATCCTGACAAGTTAGAGGATCAAGAGCTTGGCAATCCAGTGTACGTGCTACATCAAAACGGATAAAGAAAATCATAAATATTTACTATAAATGTGAGCACTACTCGCTTTATAAATCGATATAGGAATAAATCCAACTGCACTCTGTAATTGTCATGCATAAATGTAGCATTTCATGTAAAATAGCTAACAATATTGTGATTTAAATAAGGTTTGGGGATTGTGTATTGATTTAAACAATTTTGCTTATTATCTTTGAATTAATATCCTTAGAAGTTATCCATCATAATTTAAAATTGAACATTTACTTACATATTTATATTTATGGAAAACGTCCTCTTCTAACCTCAATATAAATTATATTTTGGCACGATTTTTTAGGTACAGTTAATTTCAATTTAATATGGAACAATCACAACAGTCAACTTGCATTTAAGTTAAAAATCTGAGAATAGAATTTCGAATTATTTAGCTAGCTAATATTATACTTCTAAAAAGCGCATATAAATCATTTAAAACTCAGTAATGAAAATTAGAACATTTTAGAGTTGAAGCATATTTAGAGCTTTAGCTGAGATACAAATGACAGTAGTTATTTCGGATTAAATTGAAACTGGCTGTACATGAAAAATTTACAACAGATATTAAGAAATTTTACTGTCATCAATATTCAATTAAATATAAATACAGTTTTAAATTATTACAAGGTCACCATTTAAGTAATGCTAGTCTAAATCTGGTAGCACAATCTAGCTTTTCGAGAAATATGTTCACTTTTCAATTTTGAGGCGTAACAACATCTAATTATTTTGAGATGATTATCGATTCTGGATATTTTACAGGTAGACGTTGTATAATCGATCCCGCACATGAGATTTATTTTCAATTAGGATTTCGATGTTTGTTGGTCACGACTTTTTAGTCGACTTAGTTGATCGAGCGGTATCTAATTACTTGTTTGTTTATATATTTGGGTTCAACAACTAACTAACTTCTTTAGGGGTGCCTCTAGTTACAACTTAAGTAACATATACAACGAGTACTATTTTTTACCTTGCTACCTGGCTTGCTGTTGTTTCAAATCAAGCTTTGTTATTTTTCTCGAACCAATAGAAATTGTAGGTTTAAGTCTATTTATTAAATTCAAGTTAAAATCTATGTCGTTTACATAAAAAAATAAAACCATTAAAATAATAAAAGCAATAAAAGAAATATTTGGATTATTTGAAATAAATGATAATGAAAGCAGTTATTTGTAGCTGCCATGTTTCACTTTACAAAACGTACACATTTACACTAAATAAAACATTGATTGAAAAACGTTATTTTAATACTAACGGATTACATACATTTCTAACTAAAGGTGCAAACTACCGGTTACCTGAATATTAAATAAAAGAAATAAGAATGAAACTCAAGATATACACCTTTATTTAGATTTCAATCATTCAACTTCCTTAAACAATAATTGAAAGTCTTTTGAAATTTCGCGTTTCGCGTCAATCAGGAGCTCGAGTTATTTTAATAATTTGAAAACTAACTTTTATGTTGTAGTATCAGATGTATTGAATTCCCCCTACTGTGTTTGTTTCACAGGCTGATTGCTTGAAAATTATTTCTTGGATTTAGAGCGGACTAACTGTCCTCTGTGTTCACAGGTGTAACAAACTAAATATAATTTGTTCCTTCTCTAAATTAATTTTAACGATGAACTTGTCACCGGATCTTTCATCGCATTAACTCTGTTAATCATTGATTACATTGTAAATGTGCGACGTTTCATCAACGCTGACTAATCAGGAAAACGCAAATGCTTTCGGTAATTCCAATATATATAACCTTTACGCACTTTGCTTATCCAATACATTAGCTTGCATTTTGAATTTAAATCAATGACTTTAAATTTTCTTTTCGGTCAGAAGCACCATGCGATTCTCAGAATTGTTACCGGCACATGCGTACCTAACCCTCTATTACACATCGCTTCATTCACCCGCACAGAAAATAAGATAATAAGGATTTCCTGCCCTGATAAGATACGAATGAATAGAACTATGCATAACGGAAATGCGATTCATCAATAATACTATTTCCATCGCATTTTAGTAGTGCTACTACTATATACAAACCCTTCGTTTTTATACATACAGTCACCGAGATATGGTGGTATAGTGGTTAACACTATGGTTTAGCATTCGAGAGGTCTTGGGTTCGATTCCCATAGCCGCCTTCTCTGATTCAGGTTTTGAGTGTTTTACTGAATCAACAGAGACATCTCCTCTGAGGTAAATGCCGGGGCAGTATTTCCACTCATTCCTATCCTCCAATCTCCTTCCAAAACCCATCCTTGCCTTTACCCATCCTTACTTCCCATTATTGGCTGAAGAGGGGTCTCAGAAACTCCTAAGCAGCCTACCCCTTTAGGGGGGAATTGAAATAACAATGATGTTCCTTACACATACAATCAGTAGAGAATTTAACATCGACTTCGCGCTTCACCCTGAAGCCTAATGTCTCCAGGTCTTGCCGTTTCATGCAAGCTGCCCGCGAGTACCTCGCTACGCTATAGCAACTAAGTACGCATCACCGATATTATCAATTCTCGAACACCACTTCGACTTAAGCAATCTACAGTTGTTTTATTTAAAAATTAGAAGTGTTTTCGACGCCAACCGACGCCGACAATATATTGGCTGGCCCGCTTGTGGGGCATCTAGAAGACTCGACACCGTGGACAGTGCCGCTTACCCACAACCATATTAACCGACTAGCAGCCGACCTTTCCTTCTGGAGGAGGAACAAAATACTTCCAGTGGCGCCCAAGAAACAATAAACAATGGAGGTCCTCGAAGACTACAACCTACCACTACTTCAGGAAGAAGAAAAAATTCTGGAATCAACTATGACAATCGACAGACCATCAGACATCGAATTATATCGATTAACTTCGTCAATCCAACAACTTCCGACTACAATGGAGGATAGATAAGCACGAATCCCACCAGCAGTACCGAAATTATCCAGAGAAGACGCCGAAATTCCAAAAACATTTTTCGAAAGATATGAAAATTACATGAAAAATGGATAAGTCCCGCAAGAAGATTGGCCCAGCAACTTAACAAAATCTTTGGCGGAAGAAGCATTGACCTGGTTCCGCGAATTGGAAACAATTCCCATGGATTGGGAATTATTAAAATCAAAGATCCTCGCTAAATTCTATCACACAACCAGATTGGCCGAACTTACTTCGAGACTTTTAGGTAATCAACAAGGCGAGAAAGAACTTAACCAAACTTTCGTCTTGAATAAATGGGCGCTGTATAAGCGCTTGAGGCCAGACGCAGAAGAATAAGAAATGGTTTCCATATTACTGCATCAATTGAGACCAGAATTACGCGTCCATTTTTTACGACATCCGCCGAAGTCTGTGGCCGGACTTCTCGACGAAGCCACTACCATCGAGAGTGTCCGTACTACAGTGAAACCGCCAACCACAAGAACGACCATCAAGGCCGCCGAAAATAACCGAAGCCAGTCGCTTCCGCGCTGCCGATTATGTAATAACGGCAGTAGACACTGGCACATCGACCGCCCGAAGTACATCCCGTCCAACCAGGGAAACGTCATGGGGCCGGGACCCACTAAATCCGGCCGTAAACACTACGTCAGCCAGGGCCGCCTCCCTACCTCGTATCAACTTGGAGATACGAGGACGAGAGTGCTTTGCTCGACGATGGAGCCACCAGCAACTTGGCACGCTGGGGCTCATTCCACCCTGATACACAAAATGAAACCTCAGTCAACTTAGCCACTACGAGATCCAAAGCCAACGTGGGTGGTCAAGCTACGCTCCAAATCTATGTCGGAGGCGTGCTCCGGTCAATTCGCGTCCTATTGGTTAAGGACCTCTGCGAAGAACTTATTCTGGGTTACTCTTGGCATTTGGAAAACAAAGCAGTAGCCGACTTCCGCCGACGTTGTCTACATTTTGGTACCGACCGCCGGACGACGGTGTTCTGGGAGACGCCCGTATACAAGAAAGGGTGTGAGCAAAACATCTCCAAGATAGAACCAGACCTGCTAGAGTACCTGAAGCAACAGTATCAGGGGTTGTTGTAGGAATTTTCAAAAGTCTTTAACGACGATAGCGCCGTTAAAGCAACATTAACCACCAAGCATCGAATCCAACTACGATTACGGCCCTACCGTTACTCCGAGGCCAAGAAGAAAATGTTATACGACCAAGTAGAAGAGATGCTCGCAGATGGTGTCATTGAACCATCCACGTCCGACTATTGCTTACCCATTGTTATGGTTGAAAAGCAAGATGGAACCCCTCGCTTCTGCCTCGATTACGGACAGTTGAACGCTCTGACAATGGACGAGACCTCACAATTACCTGCCATCTCGGATACTCTCAAGGACTTGGGAGACGCCACGGTTTCCACAACATTGGATTTAAGGGCGGGTTATTGGCCAAAAGTAGCAAGAAATTAACGGCGTCCGCCACCCCCGATGGAGCCGCATACCAGTTCAACTTGATGGCTTTTGGCTTGAAAGGAGCACCGACTACGTTTCAAAAAATGATGTCAGTCGAGGTGTTGGTAGGCTATCTCCACAAATTTACGGTAGCTTACCTGGTTGACATCATCATTTTTTCGAAAAATCACGAGGAGCACTTAAACTAGCTGCGGCTGGTGCTCGAACGCCTCGACATGCATGGGCTCTGTTGCAACCTGCAGAAGTGCCACTTCAGGAAAGATAGCCTCAGCTATCTGGGTCACGAAGTTACCAGTCAGGGCAACGCACCACAGCAGGCACACCTCAAAGCAATTAACGATTATCCGACACTGAAGAACCGCACAGATTTGAAGGGCTTGCTAGGATCATGCAACTGGTTGCGCGAATATGTGCCTAATTTCGCCACCATGGCCGCCCCACTAACTGTCTGCCTCTCGGTGAAGAAGAAGTATACATGGCCAAACTGAAGCCGAAGCCGTCTTCGCCAAGCTCAAATAAGCATTGGAGGTGTCATTACAATTAAGTCAACCCGACCCGCAACGTCCATTTGTGTTGCAAACCGACGCCAGTGCATTAGGAATGGGGGCTGTGTTGTTCCAAGAACGAGAAGAGGGCACTAAACGCGTCATTTCCTGTGCCTCGTCTAAATTCACGCCGACAGGAGCCGAATATGATTGCAACGAGCAAGAGTGTCTGGCAGTGTGTTTGGGTATACGTAAATACCGACAGTATATGGAAGCCCGACCGTTTATAGTGCGCACAGACAACAGAACCCTGCAATGGTTGGCGAAGAGCAAAGACCACAAAGCCAAACTAACACGGTGGCCCTTGCTACTACAAGTATTCAGTTTCAGCGACGAGCGCGTCCCAGGCCGTGCTAACGAACTAGCGGATCACCTGTCGAGGTCGCCGTAGGTAACCGGTGATATCACTCAACCATGTTTGGACGACTACTTCCGCCCATTTCCCGCCTGAATCAAATCGACGGAGAAGTTCGAGACGCTCACGCCTAGGACGCTAGCATCCAAGAATGCGTCCTCTGTTGGCGACAGATTGATGCCGAAGGCCCGACTGCTCCAAGTTACGCCACTTACCATCGCATACACGACGTTACCGAAGAAGGTCTGTTCGTAAAGAGCTCCGAGAACGACCGCACCTTACTCATGGTACCAAGAGCACAACCTCGAGTTCCCTACGCGTACCATGCCGTTCCTCTGGCCGGTCACTCAGGCCGAGATGAAACCGCCCGGGCCATCGCCGAACACTATTGTTGGCCGGGTTCTTACCTCGACATCCGACGTTACTTGGAACGATGTTGGATATGCGGTGCTGCCAAAAGACCTACCGCACCAGAATGCGGCCCCGTTACACCCTCATATTCCGGAGAAGCCGTGGCGATTGACATTATGGGAAACTACCCACGATCTACTGCTGGGAACACCGCCATAATCATCGTCGCCGATCTATTAAGCCATTGGACGGAAGCCGAAGCAGTGCCTCAGGCGTCGACATAGGAAGTCATCCGTTTTTTGGAAAATGAGATCTTCACCCGTTTCGGTTATCCACGAACAATCATGTCGGATAACGGTAGTCAATTCATCAGTAATCGGTATCTCAATTGGACTCAGAAAAATAAAATCCTCACCTAGACAACACCGACTTACCACCCCAAAGCAAACGTAACCGAACGCAGAAACCAGGAACTGAAAAAATATTGAAAGCCAGTGTAGTCGGACGCGCGTCCGAAATTTGGGACAAATACCTACCCGACGCTCTCTTCGTCTTACGAACAAGAAGGAACGAAGCCACAGGCTAAACACCAAGCGAGATGTTGTATGGAACAACTTTAAAACGACCGGGAGAATGGTGCATATCAGCAGATGCCGTCCCTCCGCCGCTACCACAGGACGTTCGTCACCAAAACGCTAAGCGATGTCAACAAGTGAACAGAAGACGCTATGTACAAGGGGGACCGACACCATCATTTAACGTTGTCGACATTGTCATGGTGAAGGAATTGCGACCACAACATCCATTCTACCAGAAATGGACAGGACCGTATCAAATCATCGAGAAGCATGGAGAAGTCACCTACACCGTCGAGAGGGACGGTTTCCACACGAAGTTGCACGTGGACAACATCCGGACATTCCCTCTTCACCAGGAGGCCGAGCAGTGACAGTGCAGGGTAAAACCGTGGGTGAACTTAGAAACAGTTGTTATATCTTTAGTGTATTTAAACAAACATTTTATTTATTATTTATAATTAATTTAAATCTTGTAATGTTGTATATAAAAACTGTAAATATTTCTGATATAATAAAGGGTACGATGCCCGCCTTTCATTCCAGCAGTGTAGCACGTAGTATTGCGGAAACCTGATACCGTACTACGTGTCTGTAGTAAAATGGTTTACTCGTAGTTTTTAAGACGTGTATTTTAATTATATTTGTATAACTGTTTTTATTTAAATAAAGGGCAACCTTTTGCGCCCACTAAAAACATTCTTCGACATCTAAATAACTATTAGGGTGATTACCTACCCTCAATATATATTTAATGTTATATAATTTAACTTTGTACAATAATTTTATCCGTAGCTTTTAAGTTTAACTGTAAATTCTGTACACTCAACATCATTGTAGTTAGTTGTGCAGTCACACCTCTTTAAATATAGGCCACCTACCTATTCCTACATATTAGGTAGAGCACTACGCCTAATATATTCCTTTAGTTATAAGTTTAGTTTTACAATCATAGCTTTTAAGTTTAGTTTATAATAATATTGTACATAATTTGTTGGAAAAAATGAAACCCGACTGGTGTTAAGACTGGTGATAAGATACGAATGAATAGAACTATTCATAACGGAAATGCGATTCATCAATAATACTATTTCCATCGCATTTTAGTAGTGCTACTACTATATACAAACCCCTCGTTTTTACACATACAGTCATCGAGCTATAGTGGTATAGTGGTTAACACTATGGTCTAGCATTCGGGAGGTCTTGGGTTCGATTCCCATAGCCGCCTTCTCTGATTCATGTTTCGAGTGGTTTACTCAATCAACAGAGACATCTCCTCTGAGGTAATTGCCGAGGCAGTATTTCCACTCATTCCTATCCTCCAATCTCCTTCCAAAACCCATCCTTGCCTTTACCTATCCTTACTTCCCATTATTGGCTGAAGAGGGGTCTCAGAAACTCCTAAGCAGCCCGCCCCTTTAGGGGGGAATTGAAATAACAATGATGTTCCTTACACATACAATCAGTAGAGAATTTAACATCGACTTCGCGCAGGTCTTGCCGTTTCATGTAAGCTGCCCGCGAGTACCTCGCTACGCTACAATAACTAAGTACTCATCACCGATATTATCAATCCTCGAACACCACATCGACTTAAACAATTTACAGTTGTTTTATTTAAAAATTTTAAGTGTTTTCGACGCAAACCGACGCCGACAACAGAATTTACATAAGTCGCGTTGTTTAACGAGAAATTAGTATTACAACTTAATTAAAGACGTTGTTAGTGAAGTTGTTAAGTTTCCATGCAAATTTGAAATATGCTTTCTATTGAGATAGTCATGCGCGACCTTGGCTTTTCAAATTTGTTTAGAAAATCAATCGATTTCTATCCTTTTCAAAAATTTAAGCTACAAGGCTATTACTACAAGCTAATTTACGTTATTTTGTGTCCAAGAATTCTTGTAGGTACAATTTTATCTATTCTTAGACATGTTTGTGTAAATTAATATTTTTATTTTAATGTGGTATCAACATCATTAAACATATGTGGTCCAAGACACGATACGAGGGTTGCCTTTTATTTGTTACAAATGACCACTAGATGTCGCTAGTGTAATAAAGTTATTGCCATATTCGTAAAATTTGACATTTTGTATTGTAAAATCCGTCGCG
>JAHWXV010549143.1:0-13586 GCA_024586415.1 Phrixothrix hirtus | reverse complement strand
CCTGCAGTGGTCTTGAAAACAGTGGCGCCCAAATTTACCGACTTAGACTTATTTTCCCGACAGTGTTTAGCTTCGCAGTATAGGAGAACCACGCCTTGCTACACTGTAGCTTTGCCGGCCGTCGCTAAAACACTGGTATTTCTGCCACATGCGTTATTGCAATTTCGTCGTGTGACAACCAATTTCATTTTTTACGGAACAACTAATTTTTTGACACGCCAATCGACAGAGAATTTAATAAGCTTTCATTCATACCAGATGCTATTATATGAAACTTCAATATTTATGAGTTGTGTGCTTTTTTGTAGAATGCCGAAGTTTCTACGGCTTCCACCCTAGTAGGCTACGGCTTTTACAAAAATGTAACGAAAGTGAATTAAAAATTTATTAACTTAATTATAAGTTTTCAAAATAAGGGCCATAGACATCTAAACATTTATAAATTCTTAATCGAACTCCTAGTAACACAAATATCGTAACCATATATAGACGATATATAATTGACATCGTTCGTCAAGGTAAAAACCTATGTTGGTAACCTATGTGGTTACGATATTGAAACTATATTGTTTATACATGACTGTTTGGGCGACATGGTTTTGTGTCGAACCTATGTTGTATAATAACACGGGTTTTAGTACCGAAATTACTATTCAGTATCTATACAATTTTCCAACATGATTACAATTATCGGCAATACTCTATAGTATCTACATTGAACCAATGTAGCATAAAACGCTAGACCGATTGCGCATAAAACTATAAAAATGTCAAATAAAATACTTGCAAGCGCAAAATCGCCATTATTTTTAAACATGTATTTTCATACGTGGGAATTACAATTATATATTCTTTCTTCATAAATATTACCTAACGCATTCAATTAAATTTCACAGTATACATTTTTCGGGTATTTATAAACAAAATTAGTTTTCATTGGCAAGAGGTAAATTATGGTTTTGTGTCTGGACACATGCACTCTTAATATCACATTATAAGTAGAAAATTTAAAGTTAAACTTGGGAAATAAAATATTTATTTAAAAACAATATACCTAAGACAATATATGGTATATTATTGTATCCGCTTCCAAAGTCGCACATTTTCATTTCTTTGAACTTGTTTGAGACTTCAACAGAGGGGTACAATAGAGAGTTTATTCTTTTAAATTTACCGAGAGGTAAAACCCTTATAACTACTTCGAAAATACCAAAAGGTTTATAAAAACCATATTAGGAATGGTTATCTCAGTTTACATAATTTGCAAGTATTTTTAAATATACGTTGCAGAAATTCGTGTAGTATGTGTTCTGTTAGCTCGTTAAATATTGCAAAGTTAAAATTGACATTTTATTAAATACTTTTTTTATATTGTTGTGCAAGTGTACGATCTTTTTCAATAAGGTACGATATCAATTTATTTAGGGTTCTGCATTTACTTCAGATTTTATTTTTGCAGTAAAAATTTGCTACTCAATAATAAAAATGAATAGCACTGAAAGGATTAGAAAACATAGATACCTAAAGAACATTAATACCATATTTCCAAATCGTAAATATAATCATATGAAAGAAATGCCTATTAAGATTTTATTTTAGTTTATTAAAGCTTGACTAGTTTGGTGATAATATAAAGATCACATCATCAGAAACTAGAATTGTATAAACAATTGATTAAATAAATAAATTAGAAATAAAATAATATGGTTCTATTAATGGTGGATATAATATAAATATATAAAAACAAATATAATAAATAGTTTTAATTCTAACTTATTTACTTACTTAATTTTTACAATTATAGCTTCTAAAATTGTGCATGTGTCTGAAAAATACGGAACATTATGAAAACTGTAGACAGTTAAATTTTGTTATAATTTTTTTCTTGAATTTTATATTTAAGTTTTTTGAAATTTCCTCGAAAACGGCTTCAATGATTTAAACTTACTACGTTTCTTACGCCTGCGGTTTTCTCTTACACGAACTAGTCGATTTTTTCTCTGAGAAATTCCTACAGTTGGCGTGGAAAATCTCAGAGTTAACACGTTCGCTGCGTATTTTATATATGGTACCCCTACCAGAACCTGATCTAACTTTTTGTAAGAAATACAATTATTAGCTGACAGAAAGGCTTGAAAACACGTTTAGCTAAATTTTTCTAAGCTGTAACCTGTCATTAATGATATGTCGGACATAGGCGACAACTGCATTACTAGATGAAAAATGCACTCCAAGCGGATGTAGCCTATGTACGACATCTTATTTTATGCAATAAAGCGTATTTTTTCAATAAAATACAAGATACAGGTTGTAAGGTAGTTTATTGAAATTCTAAAGTTATATTATATAAACAATTTTACACACAACTCATGTGTTCAAAAATATAATATAGAAACAAAATAATTTCAAGCAAAAACTATTCAAAAATATTAAAAAGGTACAAGACAGAACCGGCATCACAAATTTCACATAGATACATACATTATATATACAACCCACCTATAGAAAAATAGTATATAGAAATAAAAACAATTCTTCAAACACAACTGTTCTAAAATATTTTATAAAAACACGAGAGATCCTCCATTTCATAAATTTCACTTACAAAGTCATGTGGCAGTTTACAAAGCATCCTGTGATACACAAACCAGGTGTATCTGAGCAATGATATAATGACTCCCTTCTTATTTTGTTTTTATGGCACATCTTACATCGTTTTCGAATTACTCTTCCAGATGCATTTTTTGCAATAATTTTGTTTGGAAAATGTTCTTGACTTTGCTTTTTGGCAACAGCATGAGGAATACCGGTTTCTGGAAGTAATACTCTTATTACTTGTAGCATGTAATCATAAAAGTTTAACTTTTTTCCGGAATATTTGTTGTACAGGTAATAGGAGTTTAGTAATGCAATATGGAATATATGTAATGCTAACTTTTTGTACCATCTGGTGGTTTTATGGGTGGTCGGATAATATGCCATCATTTGATCTTGGCGGTCAATCCCGCTCATATTCTTATTATATTCAAGAATTGGAAGCGGTTTTGATTTTTCTTCTCCTCTTTTATTCGTTACGTTTACCATAGTATTTTCAAACTCCGTAGAAATATACGAAACATCTCTTTTATCTTTCCATTTGCCGATTACTACACGATCTGAATATCTAGAAATTGTTTCGCCCTTTTTCAGTTTTCCTTTTACAACTTCTTGGGGGTTATTTCTTCTATCTAGTCGTAGCGTACCAGTGCAGTATGTATTTAATTCTAAAAACTTTCTAGAAGTGTAAAACTGTTATAGAAATTGTCCATAAAAATGGAGTGGCCATTGTTGAGTTTTTCTTTTAATAAATTCAACACCAAATTATCTACATGACATTTACTGCCCGGTGTAAACTAGAACTTTTAGCACTAAACCATTTGGCTCGGTAAGCATGTTTAGTTTGATGCCATACTTGCCCCTCTTGTTTTTAATATATTGGTTAAAAACCAGGCGCCCTCATCACAAAACTATCGACTCGTCCAACGATAGTTGCTTACCTGGGTAGTAAATTTGAACCATTTTTGTATTAAAATATTCTATTAGGCTATGAGTTTTGTGCAGACGATTTTCGGGTGTTGAATCATGCAAAGATGGAACTTTTACAAAGTGTAGGCAACGTAAATTTAGCAAAATCGATCGCGACTCATTTGTTCTGAAAAACATTTCAGGTTGAAAAGTCTATCCTTTTTCCAATGATCTTGGAACCTATTTGTTCTAATAGTTTCTGTATGTAATAATAGTCCTATAAATTTTAGCAGCTCGGGTAGAGTAAGTTCTTTCCATTGAAAAATGCGGACACGAATTGCCATCGGTTTATCGCAAAACACTTCAACAGCATAGCTACCCAAAATATGTTCGTCAAGCATTAGTAAAGAAAAGTCATTGGTTCATTCCCTGGTACATCAACCAATAGACTATTTTGTTTCGTAAAAGCAATGTCTGTCAAACCCAGACAAGTTTGTTGCCAATTTGGTTTGGTCGGTGTATCTGTCGATGAATTTAGCGCAGTTGATACCGCCTGAACTAAAATAGTGTCGTTGTCTCTGTCTTGTTCGTCTGAAATTTATTATTGTTTGTTTAAAATCTAATTTTACAATAAATAAATAATCTGACCTTTAACATGATTTTTAAAGTATTCCTCAGAATCACTACTGTCGGTATCCGACTTCTCGCCGTCCCAATCGCTACTACTATCTGTAAACGGGTAACTTTTTCATCATCACTCTCATACACTAACATTTTCATTTCATCATGTATCAAGCTTTTCACATTTTTAATGCCTAATTTAGGACGTTTGGTGCTAGAAGGACCTGCCTCGTCATCCATATTTAGGTATATCTAAACCGGAGGTCGCTACCTCGAAGAATAAAAAAATTCGCGAACTAAATAATAAGTACGTTGCTTTGACACCTTTGTAACACGCTGGCCAAAATGCAAGCACTCTACTCCAAAGCTGAATTCACACTAACTATAGGAATAGGAGTATGCACATGTGCAATGGCGACAGACGCATTAGAGTGGGAAACCGAATGTCGCCGATGAGCGACATACGCAGCGAACGTGTTAAGCAGCGTTTTGTGTGGCTAAAAATGTGAATAGCTGACCGATACAACTATCGTTCCCAAAATAAACGTAAATAAATTTTAATCATTACTGGACATTATCTGCATATCTGTAATGCGTAGCAGAAAGTTGCGTTCTGTCTCAAACAGATTATATAATTTGAATCTTAGTGTTTGATTATTTTTAAATTTGAGAAATTTTACTAAACAAGGCAATGCACATTTTCAAAACAAGTTCTTTAAAATTATGGATACAGAAGAAACATATATTCAAAATGAACAAGCCTAAAATAAATTAACTACAATGTAAACACATTTGTGTCTATTTTATGTTCTTTATTGAACGACAATAACCTATAGCTATATGCTATAACCAACTAGTGTTTTAACAAACAATGCCAAAATTAAACAAAAATTGAAATGAAGGTCAACTTAGTAAATAAACATTTTTTAGTGATAGACTGCTACAAACTGTAATTTTAGTATGCTTCACTATTTATCATATCAACTCGTATTTCGACAGGCCGCATTCTCTTTGTACATACTGAATAATTTTTGGTTAATCTTTCCACTTGAGAAACCCTAAGTTGTAAGTCTACCAATGTAAGTAATACAGGCCATCCAATCTACGTATTTCCTCAAAATGCGCAAATAACTTGCCTGCTTCCACTATTGGCCATTCTGAGTATTATGACTGAAATGGAATATTTATTTTTCAAATTTTAGACCTTTGTGTAGAAGCGATATACTCGCTGGAGTATGCGATGTCTATATGCGTACATGTTTGCAGCAGTAATTTTTACTTTCGCTTATCTATATGAAATAGTATAGAGAAGATATTGTTTTCGTCCACAATTTTAGATGTGGAAGTTTTAGTGGAAATACAAATTTTGTGGTGCTCTGAGTCCGAAAATCATGTTTTTAAAAATTGGGCTGTCCGTGTGTGGTGTGCGTGCGTGTCTATGTGCGCACGCGTGTGTGTGTGTGCCTGTGTGTGTGCTTGCCTTTGTATGTGTGCGCCTGTGCGCGTGCGCGTGTGCGTGTGGGTTTGCGTGTGCGTGTGCGTGTGCGTGTGCGTGTGCGTGTGCGCGTGCATGTGCGTGTGCGTGTGGGTGTGCGTGTGCGTGTGAAATCGTCCATAAAACGAGTAACCGGAAGTACTCTTACCACTAACTGTGAATAAAATAGCGATGAAACTAAATGTCCCAAATAAATGAACATTTATATTTGAGGTCCTAACTACCCTTGTATGATAAATCAAGAATTTTGTCAAAATCGAATACCCCGAAGTTAAAACTTTATTTCTGTTATTTTTAGATATTTTCCGAATTTTCCGTTTTGCGCGATTTTCTCGAAATTAGCTATAACGATTTTTTTAAAGCTTATTAAATTTCTTGATCATTTAATGAAATTTCATATAGTTTAGGCTGTTTCTTAGAAACTTTTCTGTAAATTGAGTAACCGGAAGTACCTTCACCGTTAATACTAAATAAAATAACTATGAAACTAAAAGTCCTAACTAAATAAAACTTTATATTTGACATCATAACTGCATTAGTATGCCAAATCAAGAATTTGCTTAAAATCTAATAACCAGAAGTTTCGTTTTATTTCTGTCATTTTTAGATATGTTCCGGATTTTCGTTTTTTGCGATTTCCTTGAAATCAGCTTTAACGATATTTTTAAAACTTAGTACACTTCTCAGCACTTTATTCCGTTTTATATGAATCAAGCTGTTTCTCTAATACATTTTCGAAAATCGAATAACCGGAAATACTTACTGTATTACTTGTGAACAACATATCTCAAAAATTAAATATGATATATGGATGAAATTGTATATTTTAGTTTTTTATCTTCAGAACATAGGACGTCAACAATTTAGGTTAAATTAAATGACCGGAAATGCCACTTTATTCTTGCGATTTTTAGGTTTGTTTGCGATTCTTTGAAAAACAGCTATAACTTTTATTTTTAAATATGTTGCAGTTATTATAAATTAAATGCCTCTTTACATGAACTCAACAGTTTCTCTGAAAGAATGCGTTGAAGCAAGTTATCAGAGAAAATTTCCGGAGTTAAGCAGCCTTTCAACTATCCAGTAACTTGAATGGGTGACTGTTACAATTATCGTTTCCAAAATAAACGTAGACAATATTTTAATCATTTGTGGATACCATTGGCGTATATATCTGCGTAAGAGAAAGTTGTGTATTGTATCACACCAGATTTGCAACGTTAGGGTATTATTGGGTATTATTATTTCTACCTGAAACAAGTCAAAAGTAAATCTGGATTATTGCAATGAAAGGTATTGAAACATAGAACATCTTCGTATCTAAAATATTTTTTAAGATTTAGCAAGTTGGCGTAACGATTTCTGAACATTTATCTTTTTCGAATTTTGACATTAAACTGGTAAATGAGTCAATACTCCAACTTGCCATTGAACTTGTTGGATGGGTGATCTGAGACACGCTCATGTTGAGGAAATCGAAATTTTCAAACACATTTCGCAATCTTTTATGTTTGAAATATAGAAAGCAGTGTAGAATTTTAGACACGTGGTATAACTTCAGTATATGATAAAAAATCTTCACTTTAAAAATAAATTAAGATAAGTTTTGTGCATTATAACAAATTCATTACAACGAATACTTTATTTCTAATTAACAGGCCATTGAACAAAAGTTAATAGAAATAGAACACTAGCATTTCCTTATTAGTGCAATGTCATATTTACATATGATATATTTTCTTATTTTATCCAAGTTATTTTACTTTACTTTATTTTGTTCCATTACATATAGAAATACGACCCATTTGATTATATCCAAATAGAACTGTCAGATGTGATAGATATTTTCGAATTATTTGGCATGCAATAAATTAGTGACAGTTTTCTGTAACTGTCCCACTTACGAAACTGTGCCTGCTGATTTGTATCAAGAACTTATTTATATGATAACATAAAAATTGCAAGATCACAGATAAAGCTTGGAATTGCTTTATTGATAGTACAATAAATATATATTTCGTTCATGATTATTAATTACTAAATTAAAACAAACAATCTATGTTGTACGATCTTGTAGTATTAGAAGGAATTAACTAATAAATTTGAACAAGTTTTATTATCTACATAATAAGATTAAAATACTTCAAAGAAAAAATAGAATAGAAATTAAGGGTTATGCATACAAAATCAATGTATAACTATTTTAGTATTTAAATCGTACATTATTTTTGAGGGAATACATTAATTAGATAAGAGTAAATTCTCACGGTAACGATTTATATTTAAAATATCGAAATAAATTTATTTGCCTATTGTGCTTCTTTTTGATTTTCATTTGTGAATACAGGGTGACTCATAACTGAAGATGAAAGGTGAAGTATCGTTTTTAGAATTAAGTTTTAAGGGGAAAAGTGAAGTATAGTATTCAGAATTAAGGTTTAAGCAAAACATAAATATAATCCGTCTAGAAAGTATCCGGAAAAAATAAGAATTCCTCATAATTTCAAATTATATTTTTATTTATCGAAATATCAAATTTATAATAAACAATGCCTCTTATGTACTAATAGATTGGCCCTTTAACCCAAAACATCTTCTTAAACGTCCAAGAATACCCGAAGTCAAGTCGGTTGCATATTGCCCAGTAACGGTGTCCCACGCTTGCAACACTGACGTTATTAACTCAGTTTTATTTTGAGGTGCCATTCATTCAACTTCGATTTTCATTGGACCTCATATGTTTTCTATCGGACTAAGATCCGGTGAGGCTGCTGGTCACTGAATTGATTCTATTTGGCGCTCTCAAAGCCAAGTTCTCGTAAATGCAGAAGAATGGCATCTTGCGTTGTCCTATTGGAATTTCCATCAATCGGGGTATAACGTGTAGGCTGTTGGAAGTAAATAATTATTGTAAATGTTGCAATAATTTCTGCTACCCACGGTTTCTTGGATAATGCAGAGAGTTGCAATACTTTCTGCTATCCACAGTCCCTTGGATAAGACAGAGAGGTGTTAAACCGCTCTGTGATATTGCTCCCCAGACCAACACTTTGGTGGGAAACCTTGAGACTTGCGCAGTATAACGTTGTCTTGACAAAATTTGTAAACAATTACTGCCTAACTGGAAACAATTTTCATCGGACACTAAGACATTTCCTTGTTGGAAATTTTGACAGAACTCCATTCTTTATTGTATATGTGCAAGTGCCATGGCAGAAATCTTTTTTGATTTTCTGGAAAGATAACCTAGCTGTTTTAGTGACTTATGGACTCTCCCTACACACGTATGTATT
This sequence comes from Phrixothrix hirtus, assembly GCA_024586415.1. Lineage (NCBI taxonomy): Eukaryota > Metazoa > Arthropoda > Insecta > Coleoptera > Phengodidae > Phrixothrix > Phrixothrix hirtus. The sequence continues at coordinate 4,673 of JAHWXV010549143.1, read as the reverse complement.
CCTCGTTGATTTTTAAACTTATTGGCTAATTTTCGAAAACCTAGGCATGGATTTTGTCGCTCTAACGCAACGAGAGCGTTCAAATTATCGCACGTATCTTACATGACCTGTCATAAACTATCTGTGTTTCATACTAGTATTATTTTCTATTCTTTTAATTACTTCATAAACTGCAGTCTTTCCAAGTTGTGCTAAGTTTGCCAGTTTTTTCATATTTCGAATTCCTTTTCTGTACAAATGTTCTATTAGCTTTCTTTTTTCTAATTGTGACATAATTACAAAAACTTTCTGGACATTTACAACAAAAAATATTTGACGTAACTATGAAATTTGTTTTTGGTTTATTCACTAGCCGACTAGCGTATCTAATACATCCAATTTATTAAACGTTCAGGCCGTAACATAAAAGATTACGTTTAAAAATTTGAAAATTTAAAACTTCGGATACTTTCTAGACGAACTGCAATGACTTTTTTCTTATCAACTTTTGTGTACCAGATATCAATATTCAAAACTCCTTGAAAAGCCTTTTCTTAATCAAAAATAAACCTCAACATGGAAAAAACTTTATTTTAAACAGCAATAAGGATTGAAGCCATAACCAAAAACTAGTAATTTAAATTATTATAACATGTACTCAAAAGTACACAACGTGCTCTAATACAAACAGGCATCGCTAAATAATGGAATTGTAGACGAATGCCAAATCTTAAGTATATTAAATTTTAATGCAGTATTCATGAAGCCCTCTTGCAATTTCTCTTAAATATTAACTTTCTTTGGATAAACTGATCGTTTTATATGAGCCCAATGGTAAAATTCTAGAGGTTTGAGGTCTATATCTAGATCCCTTCTACCAATCCATCTTCGATTACAGCTATTACTGAGTCACGCAACAATTTGTCTTCCCACATGTGGCGCTGCTCCATCGTGTTATTATCACATTCTTTCCATAAAATGAGAAGAACGTTCTTCAACAAGTAACAGAGTGTATTTTGTATAAATTCCAAGTACAAATCTAAATTTAGACCATTTTGTAAAATATAAATCGGGTATATGTACGGTTGCACCATTAGTCGTATATATTTGTTGAAAACCATGTCCTCTATATGCGTGTGAATTTTGCAATGACAAAATATATGTGCATTATGAAAGTTTTTATACCATTTCCGCTAAAAGTAGCCGCATGTGACCGTAACACTGAATTGATTAAGTTAGAATTAAGTAGCCATTTGTACTTTATCTCCCGGATATAAACTATAAACCTTTTGGTATCAGTAAGCGTGTAAAACTACTTCATTTAAAACGAAATCCTGGATCATTTGTAAACGTGTTAAAATCCGTCTAGTACTAATACCTAGTTTGTTAAGCACTTTAATACCAGTTCTTCCTCATCTGCAACGCTATGTTGTCACGTTGGACCGCCATTACGGTGATCACCTATGCCGATTTCACGGAGTTGTTTCCTAAAATTTTGAACTAAAATATCTCAGGCACCAAGGCTAATTGGAAAAATATGTATTGCATCCTTTACTTGGAATTTAATACTTCACTTTTTTCATTTTTCACCTTTATTTATGAATCACATTCTGTATATTGATCCATTTTCTGGATATTGATTATATGCTTGGCTCACTTAAACAGATTATGTCAGAGTTTGAAATGATTTTAACGCCTAAGAAGAATTGTCTCGTTACTTTCACGGCGAAATTTTGCTTCGATTAGTTGCAGAAGACCGTTAGTTCTTTTACAACTAGCTTGTTTGTGACACATCACCTTAAAAGGGTGGTAATGCACTAAATTTTCAAGGTAGGTAAAAGAGAGCGACACAGAATTTAATTAAAAAATTAACTGTACTTTGACCAGTAAGGCCAGAAAGCTTCAGGGCACCGGTGGGTAGTAATTACATATGAGTTGCTAAATATAACGGATAAAAATGTTTGAGACTGCACAAGCAAATCTGAATAGTAATGGTCGAAACTAGAGTCTATCAGAGTATAGTTTAGGTTATCGAATTGTGTAATCTGGGCTCATACATAAAGGTTAAATCTATTTGCTTACCTTAAAAATATCTGAAAGATAAAGTAATAACTACACGATAACATTTAAATAAAACAGTATGTATTCAATAACAAATAATAAATTAATAACGAATTAGAGAGATATTGCCATCTTGTTGTGTAAAAATAAAACAAAGTTAAAAATTTTTATACGTAACTATAGTAAAGATCCCTATAAATGTTTTAAATAAGTGAAACAAGATGGAGTTAATATGTAGAATTTTTCAGAAAGTTTAATTATTAATAATAATTAAATCGAGTGATTTTAACTTAAATAAAGTAGTAGATTTATAAACTAGCAATTAAGCCAAGAACCAACATTCTTTATAAGAGTGAAAATGCCTTCAAAACTTTTCTCTATATTAGCGATAATATTTTAAATTAAAATTCTAGTCACAATAGGACTAAAAAATCAAAAATCAAATACTAATCAAATTCGATATAATCGATATTGTGGATCCCCGCGCTTTCAAACATGTACTACTTTAAATTTAGACCATACTTAACTAACAATGTTATAGTGAGGTTACGTGCATACATTTGATAGTGATTAAAACAAGAAGGTTGAACTTGATACAAACGAGTTACACGGTATATACGCAATATTACAACAACTAACTAAATTACACACATCGTCAAATTATTAATGTACGCAAACAAAACGTTTTTCGGCGCAACAAATGCATATTTCAAGTGTAAAAATTGCGTAAATGTCAATAACCCACTTTTTTCGAAAAGTTACAGATGATAATGTTAAAAACAATGATCTTTCGAAAGTTAAACCATTTCTCCGTTACTTGATTGAAGTAACGTAAAAATAACTTATGTGAGGAAAGTTCACATAAATTGATTTTACTCTGACTATAGGAACATTTCTTCTTACTGGATTGGCCCCTTATTGATTTTCATTGTCAAAAAATTCCTTTATTATACAATGGTAGAAAACGTACTTGTAATGGTCTATAAATAAAATCCTATAGGAGGAAACCCTTCGATTAACTCCATCCCTAGTTAGTGGAAGACTAAAAAAAAAGAACGGCACAAACAGAGGTTTCACAACATCAAGAGAAACGAAGTTCCTATGTTTTTTAAATATTTAACCAAGAAACTGGTAGATCATCAAGATTGAGTTCTTTCTTCTCCTAGCAATGCGTACAGTGGTGTCGCTTTTAGCAGAAAATTCAATTTAAACGATCAAAAAATCTGATTTTGAAGATAAAATATTTAGCGCCACAAATATTCATGGTAAAATGCTGGAATGCTCCCGAAGACCGCACAAGGTATTACACTCGCTTTATTTCAACAAGCATGACGTCTTTGACTTAAAAACAGATACGTAGAAAATTACATGTAAATTCTATAAGGAATAAACCATTTCTTGAGGTAAGTAATTTAAATAATTTTCTCTTACATAGGACAATTCATAAACAAATATTAATTCGAATGACAGAATTAATTAAATAAATTACTGAGATAAGGATTAATATGAATTAATTTACGTTGAATTAAACATGCTTCAGGCTGATCTACATAACTAATTGCAATTATGAAATAGGAGTTTCTTCATCATTATAAAAAATAAAATTTAAATTAAAGTCATAAAAAACTATGTCCTATACGAGATGCGTTCAAGAAGTTTACTGATCGGAATTAATAGAACTATTTATTAAACACATTTTATATATAAATTGTGTACACAGGATGCCTAAAAAGAACGGTGTTTCATAATTAACTTAAATAAACTCGCTCCAAGCGTAACATGAAATATATTTTCGATAAAGAGGGTCTTTTAGGGAAATATCACTGTCGATAGCCTATATAAATTAATAATCAACTAACTTAGCGGATAACGTGGTAAACCTTAATATACTGTTATTCAGATAATGCGATAAGAATGACATTGGAGTAAAACCTAGTTAATTGTTAAAAATAAACTTAAATTATGTATAAAGAATCTAATAAGTTAGTAAGGAAGTCAGGGTAGCTGGTACACCACGATAATGTCTTTCGCATACTGTGCATTAAGTGTTTAGGTTTTTGTAGGATGTAGGTTTCCTGACATTTCACCCTGCGTGTCTTTTATTTACAAAGATCAAACACGTGATCCGCGGTTTAAAGTTTTCATTTCTAGATGAGGCAATCGATGTATATAATGAGCTGGTTTCCTGCAGCACAAAAGAAGCGCGGAGGAATTGTTGTACGAATTGGTTTATCTGAATGCAAATATATGTTACTGGTAATGGAACTTATATTGAAAAATAATAAATAAATTATTTAAAGATATATAGTGTGTTATCTGGTTTTTAAACATTTTAAGTGTTGCCTTCGTTTAAAACGGAGCGTTGCACTATGGAAAATTAAGGCCTGTTTTTGATCAAATATCGATAACTCGTTTGTTTATTGATATAGACAGCTGAAATTTTGCACACATATTAAGTCATATATATGGCTTTGAACGAATTGAAAATATTTTTAATTTATTCAATATAATGAATAATAAATTAAAGGAAAGGCATGAAAATCGTGAAAATTTGTATTTATAGTTAAATTCATTAGTATATTAAAATATATAAAAAATTAAATTAAAATATTATTTTTTTATTTAAAATTAAC
>JAHWXV010549130.1:0-24280 GCA_024586415.1 Phrixothrix hirtus | reverse complement strand
AGAATGTTTCGATTAACGCGAAACGATTAAATAGAGCCCAACTATCGATTAACATGATTAATGAATGGTGAAAATAAATTAAACTGGTGTAAATAAACTTGTAGGGCAAAAGTGTTCTCAAACCTTTAGTTTCCCAAGAATTCAAAATAGAGAAGTTTTATATGCAGGTACTCTAAGGTATAGCGTACGACCCTTGATCTTTTACCAATATTACAAAAAAAATTAATAACATACGAATTTTGAAAAACTCTTAAAACGTACTTTTAAGATGTAAAAAAATAATTATAACACGACTATCTGAGTGTATAAAAAGTTAAAATCAGTATGTGGCACATAATAAGTAGCTGTTAGTTTGATGGATAACTATAATTTTCTTTTATCTGCGTCCACACATGTCTAGATAATCTGAAACCTACCCATTTGCTTCGATTATCTATCCATATTGTTATTTTAATGCGATAATATGCTAATCCAACGTGTTTTACGACTGTTTCCACTCCTAGACTTATTAAGATGTTAGCACTGGACATACGGGTACCAACTTGATATATTGAAGATGTTCGGTAATACTTCCGGAAGTTTCTTTCTAATACTCACGTCCTACGGCTGGACAACATAATTGAAAAATTATATGGAAAATGTTTTGTAAACAATGCCGTATTTATATAGAAAATCCGTCAATAGCATTCGGTAGACGACGTTTATTTATAAATTATGTAAGGCAGAATTAATAAGAACCACAGTCAAGGCTAACACGTTTTCTCGCACCGTTTTAATAAAAGAAAGAGTGACCGTCCTTACGAAAAATAGCTTCTTTAATAAATTAAAATAAAAGGTTTATAACCTCAAATTATTATTGGAGTTTATAGAATGCTTTAGTTTTCCATTGTTGGTTCTAGCAACCTACAGCAATTTTGCGGTAGGTACCTAAAAATAAATCAATGACATTCCAAAAACCGCTTTCGTATTAGTGCACAGGCAGATCAGTTTAATTAGAACGCATGCTGTTAAATGCGATGGCGTTAATTAAAATCAAGCGTGAACACGAATTTATGCCAAGCGTTGCCAACCTAACATACTCAGCTATTCTATGGTTGTCTGTGTATAATCTAATGGTTTATTAGACAAACATAAAACATGACTTAATCACAATAGTGATTTAAATTTTGCTGGTATTGCTGTATTTACAACTATTCATTTTAAATGGCCTTTTTATAGGTCAAAACAAGCTGGCAATCGTGAGTAAATATTGCAATTCACCACTAGTTTAACAACCTTAATACCGACAGATTTTGTATCAAATTGTAATTCATCCATGAGTGCTTAAAATGGCCAAATTTTCAATGCTTGAGTTGTTAAGAGTTCACGGCTTCAACGGAATCTTGATTAGGCTAAATACCGCCTAGGTTATTAGACTGCGTAAATCGCAGTCGATCTCTCAGCAACTCGCCTATACACGTCAAAATTGTGTTATCACAGTTTTGTTCACAATAGGCGCTTTCCAGGTAACCGCCAGAGTAGTTTTAAAGGAACTCTCGGAGTTACCGTGAACTACTTTAATGCCTGGAAAGCAACAAATGCGTGGGTGTAAGAAATGAGAATGCAAAATGCTTTAGATTAACATAACCCCTAATTTTTCCTCAAAACTATGACAGCCTAGTGATCCAATCCAGAGATAATAAATGAAGGGCTTCAATATCGAGACAAGAAGCATTAAGAAAACAGAGACAATAGCATTTTTGGCCCCTTAAATGACGATGTAGTGACAACAAAACCTGGACACTGAAACGAACTATGGCGATCAGCCAAGGATGACGCATCGTAACCAAAGGTATAAAACTTTGGGGCAAGCAAAAACGTTTCTCAAAACAAAGCTGATTTAGTCAAAAAGCACCAGAAAAGTTACAGCTGCCACAGAAATCTTTGGGATAACAACATCCAAAATATCTGCATCAAGTCATTACTTCTATGGCATGTTTCATTTTTTCACCCGTCACATTTTATGATTAAATGAGTAACCCAGACAAAGATGTGGTTATTTGTTTTGTAAATCAAGCTATGGAAAATATTAAAATTACTAGAGCATAGCTGAGAAGTTGCAGACACCTGTGCGCACTCGTTTAGAAACGGAACTTTTCTGCTTAACCGATAGGTGGCGCGCGCAGATGTTGCACACTACTTTTCGCAAAATAATGCAACAATAATAATTCAGCAAATGTGTGTTAAATTTAAAAAAAAGTCGATTTTTAGTTTAAGTTAAAAATAAATTAAAGTCTATGTATGCTGTGACGGTGCAGGTCAATGCTGTCCGTTTGATTTAAATTCAGGTCGAGTGCGGGCGGAATATCAGAGGTTTTATATTCGGGGAACCGACAGTGGCTCACGTTACCTAAGGGGCACGTAGTTAAAGCTTCGCACCGTTATTCTAGGAAGCGCGAACTCTGGAGGGAAAATCAATAAGAGCCGCCGGCAACGTTGTTTATGCGTTTGTGTGTCTAATTTGTTAAGTTTGTGACTTATTATTAAGTTAGGCGAACGTGTATTGTCCCATTCTTAGAATAATTACCGAAGGTATTCGAAATATTTGGACAGTTCGGTGAGTTAATGCGGTATCTAATTTGGTGAAGACAGGTTTACGATAATAGAAAATCTTGCCACACACTTATTCTTTATAGTTCAGTAGTTTTATAACTTATTTTGCTATTTAAAAATCGAAAGTTATCTACTAATTAATTATAAATAATGAAATGTAAATTTAGTTGAAAAAGGAAGCTGGCTTGTTTAATAAATTCAAAAGTAAGGTTAGAATTGCATAAAGCTTGTTGTAGCAAAAATTATTGTTTTATTGTTCTTTTGTTTTATTGTAATCAAAAGTTCTATACCTTGAACTATTTCACACCGTTGCAACTGAAACGGAAGATAAATTGAAAATTTATTCTAAAATATAAAAAAATGACAGAGGCGTATGCGCGTGAAGTTCAATCCCACTCTAGGATTTTTAAAAATATGTATTGTCCCAATAACCGCTTTAAAAAAATTGACAGCTTCAGGAACTGAACTCAAAGCCTTGCGAATATGTACAGCAGTGACTAATTTGATTACCTTTAATTATTGCAATAAGTATTTTAAAAAATAATTCAAAACAAGTAGGTCCTAGAGTTTCACATAGGCGTCCTCGGGGATCGAACCTAGAGCCGTATAAATAAGTAGAAACGTTAAGCTAATTTCGATTTTTGTTTAAATACATCAGCAACTTAACGAAAGATATACTATGCAGTTACAATCGTGTCATAAAGCAACGACGGGTAGAAACAAAAATCTTAATTTTTAAATTTAAAAAATATGAGGCGCCCTCGAGGATCGAACTCAGAGCAGGAATGTCAGGCACTGTAGTACTCACCCGCTAATTTTGATTATTGTTTAAATAAAGTGCAGTAATATATGTATGCAGTTCCAATAGGCGATGGGGAAGTAAAGGTCTAACGCTCTCTCAGTTTTTAGCGTAATGCAACAATGTATTTGAAAAACTCTAATGTGTTTTATTTCCAAAAACATCTCTTCTGGTTTAGCACCTACAGAGTTTTCCATAATGCTACGGGACTGACTGAAATATTTCAAAAATATGATATGCTGGTAGAATTGTATTTATAAAATATTTTTCCAGGATGTAAGGAACCTCTTTCCTACAGGGTGTCCTAAAATAACTGAACACTTCATAAACCGGAGAACTTACGAAATTTGTTTCAAAAACGTCTAGTTTTCAAATTATTGCCTATCATAGTTTTAAGTCTAATCCTGTAACTGAATACGCCACTGCCATCCCGAACAATAATCGTTGCCTGGGATATTTTGACTATTACAACGTGTAAGTATATTATTAGAAATATCGATTCCGGAATATACACTGACATTTCCGTTGAACACCCTACATTATTTATACGCAGTGTCATACCTAAAGCACGAAGCAGAGCGGTATTTAAGACACGTTAATATAGAACAGCCATCCCTCACTTAAAATGAATCACTGCACACTATTTTCACCGAAGTACAAACCTTAAAGATCGTTGCAAATTGTTAGAAATTACCTACACAATGAGAGCCTGATAAGCTATAAATTTTTTATTATCACTTTGTATCGACATTTTTGAAAGAAAAAGTATTGTATTACATTTAACGAAAAACGATTTATATCCTTATTTATTTTTATCATTAGGTAATACAATAAGGGAGTAATTAATCATTCTAAGATTTAGAAATTGAAGCGTATCGTTTTTAAATTATTGTTAGAAGTTATTTTAAAGAAATCAATGGCACGTTTTAAATAAATCACGTGTTACTGTAGGTATTAAATTACAGTACACTTCTATAATAGGTCGATTCATAATTCCATTTGTTTAGTATACAGGATGCTATTTAGCTCAAATTATGTCATTTAAACTTTCAAAAAATATAAATCGAAAATTAGAATTTTTTAAAAGATATTTCAAATCAAATGTTGTTCTAATTTTCGTCTCGTTGGTTATTTTTGGAACACCTTGCAATATGTGTTTCTCTAAGTTCGGCAATATGGTGATTAAGTTCACTTCTTGAGTGGCTTCTCTGTATTTTAAGTTTAGTTTTATTACAAACGTATGGAAGATAGACTCCGAATCACAAAAGTACATTGCACTTTGAATGCAGGGAAGTTTTAGTAGACAAAGAAAAATAAAAACAATTCTACCCATCAGAAGGCTAGCTGCAAAATAGCAATTGTTTATGTAGGTCACCCCTCACTTTTGAATATACCTATTTCTAAAAGCTAGGCAAAAAATGAATAATAACGCAAGATGTCTCCGCAATGATAACATTCGCCAAAAGAGAATACCGTAAGTACGCGAAGCCGTGTCGGGTCTTTCGAGTTAATTAAATTTTCCGACTTATCTAAGCAACTATTTATTTGTCAGAGCTAAAAATGTAAAAAAAGCAGTACTTTTATACCTTGATAAAACTACATTTTATAAATTAATATTTGGCTTTGAACTCAAAGCACACGCGTTCGAAACCGATCGAAGCCGCCAATAAAATTTAAAAATACCCCTTTTTATTACTTAGCTTTGCTGCTATTATATTTTATATGCATACAAATATTAGCCGCATGGCCTCGCCTTACAAGTCTAAATGACGCGGGTTCGAATCTGGCTTCAATACCGCTGAGTTCGAATAAATGGCGAAAATTACCATTGTACTTGAGAACCAAGGAAATTTTCGCATTCCGAAGTCTCGGTAACAAATCGAAACGAAGCAGACACATATATATTTTAAGCAGTTTTATTAACCCAAAACAAATCGTTTTAAACCCTTTGAAAAGTCTCTCTAGTTTACAAAACTAAAAAAAATCTGGTATGAAACAACACACAATTTTCTCTCGCGAAATAGATATGCAAATAATGATTAAAATATTATTTACATTTATTTTGGGAACGACAATTGCAATGGTCACCCATCCAAATTACTGGGCAGGCAAGACGCTGCTTAACTCCGGAGATTTTTCTTGATAACTCACTTCAACGAATTTTCTTATAGAAACCGACTAGTTCGCCTAAAATAACACCATAGCTGTAAGAAATGTGGCAAGTTTAAAATATATCGTTAGAGAATAGCTCAAAAAAACCTAAAAATCGCATGAATAAAGTCGCACTTAAGGTCACTCTATTTTAACGAATTTCTTATTAGAGCATTTCAGAAAAATACTGAACCCACATATAAAATTTTATTTCACAACGACCCTTAGTTTTTGAAATATGTTGCTTCTACTTCTACTTCCAGTCACTCAATTTTAGAAAATTTATTAGTATAAAACGGGATTAAGAAATATTTTAAAAATATTGTTAGAATCGATTTTAAGAAAATCGCGCAAAACTAAAATTTCGGAAAATATCTAGAAATGACCGAAATTTTAACCAAATTCTTGACTTTTGCCTACAAAGGTAGTTATGGCGGCAAATATGGGTTAAGTAACATAAAAATAACTCTAATCACTGGATGCTTTGATAACTTGTTTAAAAAACATTATTACTGAAAAACCCCAACGGGAAAAAAAGAATTTTGTAGCTTCAAAAAAAGTAATCGGCACTTAATTAAATAAATTTCGTAAACTTAAAGCTTCAAAACCGATTTCCCGAATTTAGAACTTATGGTGAGGGAATAAATTCCATCCAAAACTAGTCAAGCCAAATCTGAATGAATTAAGAAAATGTTTTGATGTAAAAGTTTTCTGTTTTAATTTAAGCTGCTTTTATTATTTTGCACCTCCACAGATGTCGCTTTAAGTCTTCTGCGGCATACTTATCCCGCTCCTTTTTAAAAACTTGTAAAGTAAGTATGACCGTGATACAATTGCTTAATTATTTTATATTTCGACATTTGTTGCTTATACTGAGACTAATTATTCAAAAGACCCAGCGACATCTGCTGATTTAGGAAATATTGCATCCAAACGGTTATTTCGTTCAAAATCTTGCCTTTGCAACAATAATAAAATATCTATTTTCACTTATTTTCGTGAATATTATGGCGAAATTTGTTAGCACAAATTATAAATTAATAATTACCCCCTTAATTCTTTGAAAAGCAAGTCTTTAAATAGATATGTTAATGATTATTTCTCAAAAATATTGGCATTAAACGTTAACACAAGAAAACGAATGATAGAACAATTTTTGTAAACTTAGAGCTTCAAAATTGTTGTTTTTAGTATCTTACAACTTCACAGATGTCGCTTTAAATATTATTAACAGTACATTTGCCGCTCTTTTTTAAAAAAATTTAAAGTAGGTGTGCATGGTAGAGTGACACAAAATGACTGCTTAATTATTTTATATTTCGGCATCTGTTGCTACGTACTGCGGGGGTAATTATTCAAGGGGTACAGTGACATCTGCTGACTTGTAAGAAAATTGCATCTGGACGTTTATTTAATTCAAAATCTTGATTTTAAATCTACCTGGGTATTCTTCTGCACACATCTTCATAAAGTCGCAGCGGCTATGAAGGCCAAGGAAGTTCCGAAGCCTCAATTGCAAATTCAAAGCAGACATAACTATTTCGAATAGTTTTGGTATAAAACGCGCCAGTTTATATCGTACTTAATTTTTTGAATACTTTTCAAAATACAATGTTTTAGCAAAACATCAACAGTAAAAAAGTATACAAAAAATCTGAAGATTTCAAATTGCCGGTACAAAATTTAAAACATGCAATCGCTATCTAATTGTGTAAATAAATTTTTTATTACTTAGGTTTCAAAAACAATCGCCTAAACCTAGCGCTTCTGATGATGAATTGAAGTTTATTCCGAAACTTGGACATATCAAAACTGACATGGGATTACGATACGCATGCTTTTTAGGCAAAGGTCTAGAGTTTTTTATTTCACAGTCAAATTAATTACATCTGAATTTCAGCTACTTTTAATGTTTTACAACTTCACAGATGTCGCTTTAAATATCTCGTGCCAGTATATTTTTGCTACTCCTTTTTAAAAACATTTAAAGTGGGTAATATGACAAAGTGATAAAACTGCTTCATTTATATTTGAGCGGGGGTAATTATCGAAGTGATGCAGCGATATCTGCTGACGTGTAAATATTGCGTCTAGACTTTTTATACAAAAATCAGGATTTTAAAGTAATAATAAAATGATCTACACCTATCTTCATGATAAAACTGCTTCATTTATATATCAGAGGGGGTAATTATTCAAGTGATGCAGCGACATCTGCTGACTTATAAAATATTGCGCTTAGACGGTTTTTATCCAAAAGATTTCGAGATGTTTAGTTAACGCATATGTAAATTTAGCAACAACCGGCTTGCATCGTTCATAATTCTTTGAAAGACTGCTCTATTTTAAGAAACTGAAAAGCAAGACACTTAGGAAAATGTTATTAGAGAACGTCTACAGAGAGAAAGAATGACATCAATGCTAAAGGCTTTAGAAACGCCATCTTTAGTACTTTACAACTGCATAGATGTCGCTTTAAATATTCCCAGCACTTATTTTTGCCCCTTTTTATAAACATTCAAGTAAGAAATTATATCAAAGTTATAAAGCTGCTTAATTATTCTATTTCGACTTTATACTGGGGGTTATTATTCCAAAGATACAGAGAATTCAGAACAACATCGAATCGAATCTTTCTGGTGGGGATTCCAGCCGAATTTGACTTATTTATCCAGGCACTGGTTTTTAAAATGTTGCGTCTTGATTTTGGAACAAAATAAAATACTCATTTTCATCTATCTTCGTAAAGTCATGACGGCCAAAGAAATGTTGCGATCCCGAAGACGCGACCACAAATGTTTCGAGCAGTTTTATTACCTAATACATTTTATAAAGTATCAGTTTGTTATCAATTCTTTGAAGAGATACAATTTTTTAAAGAAACCAAAAAAGCAAGTGTCGTTATGACAATACGTTTCAAAAAATACCTGCATTAAAGAATGCCAACAAAAAAAAGAATAATAGTCATTTGTTACTGCCGTTAATATTTTACAACCCCACAGATGTCGCTTTAGATATTTTGTGCTGCTCACTTCTGCAGCTCTTTTTAAAAGAGATAAAATGGCTTAATTAGTTTGTATTTCGGTATACGTTGCTTTAAACTGCGGGGGTAATTATTCAACAGATGTAGCGACATCTGCTGACTTGTGAAATGTTGCGTCTGGACGGTTATTTTATGCAAAATTTTCACCTATCTCTTTGGAAAACAAAATTTCTAATTTACCAACATTTTGGAAAGGTTTTCAAACCGTCCGTCCTACAGAAACATTTAATAAGTTTCTTTGTAAAGAAATCTAGTCAGCATTTTTTTCTACCATAAGGTTTGTTTAAATTTAAATCTGTTAGCACAGTTCTATTATTTGTTTTACAATATTCTCTGTGGCTTTTGCGAATTTGTGTTATTCTCTCAGATTTTATATCCTGCTTTCAATTTTAGGTGAATACTTGGAGGTAAATGTTTTTAAAATTGGCCTAAAATTTAAATAAAACGTTGAGGCATCTCTGTTCATAGAACACAAAGGTTCTTATCTCAAAGCGTATTCGATGGTCCGTGAGTTTTAGATTAAGGAAAAATTACGCTCAATATTGTAGAAAATGGGCACCCACGAGGGGCCAATTTAGAAAAAATTACGCTCAATATTAATTTTTCAATATCCCCACATATTCCCAGTTTTAATTAAAAAAGAAATAAGGCGCCCTAAGATCAATCGTCAGGATAACCAAAATAATTCTGTTTTTTAACTCTTCTGTTCACTTCTTTGTTAAAAATAAATAAGTGCTTACGCTCAGGTATGTGTGTACCTTCGAAAATGCAATCGTTTCGGACAATTGGGATTAAAAATTTACAAGACAATTAGGTTGGGGATGATTAAGAAATTATTTTACCAGAAATTATTATCTATTTAAAGCTTGTAGAGTAATTTAAATTATCATTAGTGAATCATAATGTAACGAAAGACCCTTTGCCGATAGATTATTTTGTTATATTAATAAAGTAAACTTATTAGGTATAAGTAATTAGAGGCCTAACTTCTAGGGCACGCACACTTTAATAGTGACAGCTAATTAAAATTTCATTAATAATAGTGTTCTTGTTGCAAAAGTTTTAAGTCTTCTGTGACGTTTTTAAGTAAATTGGGTACTTGAGAAAAATTTTCAATTGTTTCATTGTAGCTGTCGAAAACTAATTCAATTTTAAACTTTTAGATTAGATAAATCTTATCCTTTTACAAACATCTTAAGAGTTGATTATCCAAAATTTAATTTAGAAAAGTAAATTTAATAACTATGCGCTTACCGTGTCCAGCAACACTTCCGTAGGGCGAATGCATACTTTGATGGTAATACCTGGCAGCTCTTTGCGTACCAGAAGGATCAAGGAAAAAGCCCATATGCTCAGCAACACTAGGATTTAATTCTGAACTGGTACCTTCGAGGGTTCCTTGTCCAGGACTTGCAGATGTACCCGTACGCGGAGACTCATACCAGCGTCCTACCGCCGCGGAATCATTAGTCATCTCCATAATCATAAGTCCAGTTTAATTATAACACTTCACACACAAAAATACGTTAGGGCACTAATAAAATTTAGGAAACTCGGTTGCTTTTATCAATTCTTTGGTGTTCATCGTCAAGTCTGGTGCAGCGTGCAATTCCTGCTGGCCGTGAAAGAGCCGTCGCTGGCCGTCAACTCGGTCGAGTTTGCCCGTTATCTGAAATTGAATTAATTTTCATCAGAATTACATAGATTTTAGTGATTAGCGATAAATATATTATCAACATGTAATGATTATTGATAAGATGACAAGGACCGTTTCAAGTTTTTTTACGTTTATTCTCACATGTACGTAAATTATTAAATTTATAAAAAGTTAGTTACGTTATTTGCTTGAAAATTTAATTTGACATTCCCTGTATAAAACATTGAGCAACGATATAAATGTGTTTAAAAACAAAGTAGGCAACTAATCTTCAAGTAGCACACTATTGTGATACGATTTAAGATAAACACAAACTTGATAGCCAGGACATGTTTTGACATAGTACTTATTAATTAACACCCTTTAATCTGACAAAAATTAACCCTTTAAATTTATTTTAAATTTGTACTATATAGGTAAGATGTGCACAGCTTTTTATTTAAATATATCCTAGATGGAAAATTTAGATGCCTGATATCGAATAAATCTGATCGGAAAAGCCAATTATGTGACGCCTTTTGTTTACAACGGTGATTTATCACAACCTCTTATCAGCATTATAGATAGAAAGTTAGATTAATCTTACCTCAAAAATCACTAAGAAAGCGCATGCACAAGGCTCACTTATCACAGTCAAAAGCGATATAAGATAACACACTGCACAAAGTACCTAAACAACGGTATCAACATGTTTTAAGCATTAGTACACGGCGAAACCACCACGACCACTAACGCGCCAGCACTAAATGTTTCTAGTCTTCGTTTGGGCCGTTTCCCTTGGCAACGGTTATCGGCTTCAACCGGAGATCATCGGCCCTTTTTAGTCAAGTTATTGGAGAGCTTTCGCGAAACAGGCGGGAATGTAGTGAATAGGTGGGGCTATACTAGTAGAAAAAGCTGGATTCTGAAATATTTATTGAGTTTCTACTGTTTCTTGTTTAATTCTTATTGTTTTCCATGCTGCACTAGTCACTAGTGTAACAATTCTTTTTAAACTCATATTGCCAACGCAAAATAATTTTCACGAAAAGTTACTAATAAGCGACGAAAAAGTACTCGCAAGGCGATGCTCGGTTATTTTAAGTAGCCTTACAAGTAGAAGTACATTTAATTGTTAAATTAGTATCCTCAAAACAAAATACTGTCTAGATCCTTCTGTAAGGAGGGAGATTATCCAATCAGATAAGACCTTTAACAAAACACTACTATTTGACAAAATGGCGACCACAAATCAAGAGAGCCCGCCTCTTTAACGATTGTCGGCCCCTTTTTCATGTTCATGTCTCGCATTGGTTCTCTCTTTGATTTTTTCTTTTTTACACATAAAGATCCCAAGTCGATCTGCCTTGTTATGGTCTTGTTTTACGCTACTTGTACTGTGCGTCGTGATACTACATGTAGCTATACAAATAAGAGAACTTGTAGAGTCCCACGTTCTGTTTTTAATTTTATAGTAGGTAGTGGTTCATATTTTTCCTACTTTCAGAATAAAACTTTTAGATCAATAACGCAACCTTGTTATCTGTTTAAGATACCTCTCCTGTTATATATGTAATCTACTACGTTCAGTAACCTTTCTGAATGAATTTTCCCAATTTCAACTGTCAGGACCACTCGCTACAATTAGTGTTACATAAACACTTATAAATTTTGAAAATAAGTATTTGTTTACCGTATCTATTACATTATCCGATAACCTATTTTCAGTTTTTTAAATAGGTCAAGCTATGTTGCGCACATTATAAAAATTAGTTAGGTGTCTACTACAAGGCATTGAATTTATGTAGGCACATAAAAGGCAATGTTTCTTCTAGGTGAATTGATTTGAGTATTGATGACCAAAGATTTCATTAGATATACACTTGCATGCACAATATTGTGTCAACTAATCCGTCATACCCTACATTTCTATTTTTGATTGAGTAGGTACTTATACCTTAATATACCTATTTAGAATCCATTTCACGCTTTAAATTCAACAGGGGCGGATAAGACAATGCTATTCTCATAAAAGAATGTATCACAGCGTTGCCGCTTTTCTTTATTTAGTATTTAGATTATTTAATACCGCAAGGTATTTAGACAAATCTACTGGACATGATTATTAAGTTGGCATATTTTTAATAAAAAACAACGCCGTTTCCCTTAACTACATCCTTAATTTAAACTGTGAAACGGGCTGTATGTAAATACAGTAGGTATGAAATATTGTGCTTTTTGAACATTACTTACCTTACAGAACTTAATCTCGGATTTTATATTCATTTAGTTTAGCTAAAATTTACTGCAAGGAATCAAGATGCAGGTCTGCTATAACAAAGAAATTCAGAATTCTAGCTTTACATGTATCAGAATAATCACAAATTTAGGTATAGTAGCTCAAAATTTTTGTCCACACTATACTTATATAATATCTGAGAAAGTGTGAAATTAAAAGTCAACGGATGTATTTATGGAAACGGTGACGTCACGATGAATGTAAATGAAAACCGTTGCCATAGGCATGTAAAATAATGAAAAACTCAATCCGCTGTAGCTGAGATAACTTTAGCTCAAATAAATTTGGCAACCACGTAACTACGGGTGGGCTCGTGTCCATCCAAAATTTTGGCATGGCACTCTCTAGCCCACCCTAGAACATGGAATTAAAAGAAAACAATAGTTATTTAACATTTTTTAATGATTACAAAGAATTTCCTCTTTGAACATGAAAATTACGACCCACCTTTGTGTCTAACACATTTTTAATGTTAGACTTTGTTTCACATAAGAAACACTACGTGACGTCGTACTTAATTGTCACGCTTTTATATTTTTCTTCGCATTATTGAAAAGTTGTAATGATCTTTGATAACGGCAAAATACAGAATTTCTGTGTTCTGACATTTATCGGAACATGGATACAATTTTTCAATGGAAGAAAATTTTAAAAATATGACGGGTAAGTATGACGTCACGACGTATTTATTATTTGGTACGAACTCTACCCGAAAATCCCTTACAAGAGCGAAATGGCAATAAACTAAAATATCTTCTCTATGAAATTTGTTTTGTATTCGAAGTTTTTTGAGGCGGAATCTCTTTAGCCGATCTAGGTCCAATCCCTGTAGGGTCAAACAGAAATTGGCACAAGGCTGTATGATTTTATTTCCTACTTCGTTGAAGAAATACCGACCTCAGTCGGGTTTGAACCTGCGTCTTCTGCCCTCAGAGCCGCTGTTTGTATATAATTTGTACTAAATTATTTTGAAAGTAATAGTATTAGCACAACGCAGCTAGGTCCCCTGAAATCAAATTAAAGAGTAAATAAACCTAACTGTCGTTACGTAAAACGCTACTGGTTTAATTAATGCGATTTCCATGTAAATTAAAATTCCAAGAATATTTATTTCTAATGATTAAATTAAATACCAGGTTATTTAAATATCTAACAATTAGTTAAGACTTATTTCAATGATTAAATTTAATTGTAAACTAAATATCTACAACAATGTCTTTAATGGTAAATAAATCAAGTTCGTAAAACATGATAAATTATCAATTTAGACATACTTGAATATATTTTGGGAATTTTCCATTTTCTTATTTTTCATTACTACAATTTAAAATAATGTCAAATGAATAAGCCTTTGTATTAAAAATATGTCAACATAACAATCCCGTCTAGTAAATATTATATTTTTGTATATTTAGTCAAGTAATAAATTTAAATCCGCCTTATAGTTTCTTTCTTTGATTTTAATTAAAATATATGACGTGAACTGGTTAAAATAAGGCAGAGGCGTATTTTAAATGTAATATTTGTTTACCTTTGGGAACTGTTGACCCTGTAAAATAAATAAATGTATTCACTTTTCTTTGCAACACTCATAAAGTTTATCTAATCTTTAATCTGATGCTAATGGAATTAATTCAACTATCTGAAGGTTTTAGGTACTGCAAGCAACGAAAGTTAAACTACTTTGCAATCCAGGTAATCGCGAATGATTTCTAATATATTTTTAATGAGATTTGAATGAAAATTAAACTTTTACTAGTTTATTAAACACAATCTCAACGTTGTATTTACTCTGACTGAGTTTACGTAAATTAATTAATTGTTCCTGGTGCTTTTAAGCTGTTCGTTTTATAGAACTACCTTCTTGTCTATCGGCGTTGTATTTAGAATTCAGTTTTCGAAGACGCTGAAGTTTGTCCAACTGGTGAAATCGACACTCTCACAGGGGACGATCTTGAATGATCATTATCAGTTCGCGTAACTTAAGGCGCTATCTTTATACTACTACAATTGTGAAGGATAATTTTGCTGGTTAATTTGTGAGAGCTTTGGATGCACTGCTGCACGAAAAGATGTTTTTATTACCTTAGTTGCGTTGGCATAGCAATTCCTGCTTTCTAGGTTTGTACAAATCGGATGTTCGTATTTTAAAGTTGTTTCTCTACTCTGACTTGTTTGGAAACAACTCAAACTGACATTAACACCTTCAATAATATTTTTTTACCTATACCCAAGGAACTAATTATTATGCAATTTATAAACAATATACGATACCCAACTTAATATGTGGATAGATATGTATACAGTAGGTATACTATATCTGTCTTCAAAAATAAAGCTGTAAACAATGTTAATTTAAATTTGTAACAACAGTTTAGTAAATTTGCGCTTAAAAAGTTATTATACGATCCTATTTACCCTACATTTAATTACGAGTCATATTAAAAACATAAGTTTTCTTGTGTTTATGACAACTCAAATTACTTCTCGTGCATGAGAAATTTTTGTTTTTTTGCAAATACCTTTTCCTCTATTATCCAGTTTTTAGTTTATTAATATTTAAATAAATTATTAAACACTTTTTTGCGTTTTAATAGGAATTTTACAAATTGTGTTAAAAAAAAAGAAAATAATTATCTATCAAATGAACACAATAAAGGAGTACTTATACATTTTTTATAATTTAAATTGACTGTGTGGAGTAGACGTAATATTTATATTAAGCTTCTTTGTTTACGTTTTGAATACATACACATTTAACGGTCAAATTTTAAGACACGGGTGTAACTTTCATTCATAAAAATCAAGTATACATTTAGAAACATAATTTTATTTCATTTAATATTTACTATAATTACAAAACAAGAAATTTTTAAACCCGAGGTATAAGGTATTAATGCACTTTTAATATTCTTCGGTAACAAAGCTGTGGTATAGCAAACACGACCGACCTATTTTCTAGGACAATGAATATTTTTCTTTAACAAACGAAGATTACGTAATTTAGATATTATTTTCCAGTGATAATCCACTAGCTAGTAATAGCTACAAAATAACAATTTGGAATTGTGAAGTTTCATTTTTAAACTACAAAGGGATTCATAGACGTCTATAAACATGTTGTAAACTAAACACGTATTTTATTTAGGCTGTTTCTTCCTTGGTTGTTAATTAAAATGCGTGGCGTGAACTGGTTTGAACTATAGAGAGATGTAATAATTTAAAGGTAGGGACTGGAACTGTTGACCCTGTCAAAATAAATAAATATATTCACATTTCTTTATCATACTCGTAAAGTTTTTTTAATCTTTCAATCTGATGTGCGTTTCAAATACTTCGACACAAGACCAATAAGCAATAAGAAGTTGTCAGTTTCACGTATATGTTTTAAATCGTCAATAATAAAATAAATATTACAAATATGGAAAAGATTGCTATCGCCAATGGAATTCACTTAAATAGCTGGAGGCTTTAGGTTATTTGATGTAAACACCAACGTTCAAATACTTTTATGTTGTTCAGGTAGTTGTTAATGATTTCTTATATATACTTATTAAAGGTTTGAATGATTTATTTTTAAAATTTAACACAATTTTAAGTTTATGTAAATGGTGTTTTCTAAGATGTTCTTCTTTGTTGAACTTCCTTCTTATCAAGTGGCGGTATATTTGGAACTCGACTGGCGAAGACGCTGAGCTTTTTCGCTTTATTAATTCTCGAAACTGTAAGCGCTATTTCTACACCTTGAAGTTCATGAAGGATAATGTAATTGGTTAATTTGTGAGAACTGTGGACGTATGCTACTATAATGCCGCTGACTGCATGAAAAATATGCCGTGTTATTTTTTGCAGGTGTTTTTATTACCTTCGTTGTATTGGCATGGCAACCCCTTGCTATCTAAACCTGGACGAATCAAATCATATTTAAAGGTTATCTAAGTTGCAAACCGTTGAAGGCTAAGTTATATGAATAAGTTTCTTAACTGGAAACTTCGTTTGTTGTGAAGCGATGCCGTTTGCTTTATGGTCATTAATGTCACTTACCTTTAAGTAATTTATTGTTTTCAAATATTTCCAGGTATTATTTCTAGCTAAAATATTTCGTACGTTTATATATACTAACTTTGACTATCCTAAAGTAAGTATCTTACAGAAATAAAATGGAGGTTTTCTGTGTTTAATCGTTGACTTTCCGAGGTTTACAATAATAAAATCACAATTAAATCGCTAAGTAATTATTAAGTAGCTCCACTGGTTAACCAATTCTGTCCCCTCAGTGTAATTATTTATTTCAACATAATTACATAAGATATTTATTGGTGATCAATTTAAGATGGTTATTTTCCATCACAATTTTTAATATTTTCTTATAATTCCTTTTGTGATATCGTAGATGACTTAAAATTTAGAGTCCATGTTTTAATGTTTTAATAAATACAATTTTTTGTTGAAGATGATGAAATGCGAGAAACTGAGTATTTTTTCTTCCATGTGCTGATTAAGATCGATAAAGTTCTGAAGTTATTGATTAATCTACCATAAAGTAGGTACCATTCGATGGCCAAATTTCTGGTTAATAAATCCATTGAATGATGCTCCTCATATTCCACGGCCTGAAGCGGCCATTTTACCTAATTAATGTACAAATCAGTCCTGCAGCTATAAAACTTTTCACATTTTCTAATACTACTTTCATATAATACTTTTAACTTAATTAGGTTACAAAATTTAAAAAAAAATAATGTTAAAGAAAGCCAACTTTTCAGGTGCCAAGTATTTTGTAGAGATAGTTTCACATAAAAAGTACACAATGACGTCATACTTACAGTAAATTTTTCTTCCGACTATTAAACGACGATAAACACAGAAGCTTCCGTGTTTTATCATTTTCCGATAGATCATTTAGTTCTTCAAAAATTGTAAAAAACATTTTAAAATGTGACGAGCAAACACTGTAATTCTTGTGTGAAATGATCTCTACTAGTATTTATAGTGGTACAATTTGTCGTCTTACATGGTTAGATTAGATTTATGTCGCGTGTAGTTTATTACGATACAAATTTAATGCGTGCTTAGTATTTGAAATGGCGTCACAAGAAGAGGATGAAATGTCCAACATATGCCAACTTATACATTTTAGAAAAAGCTAACACACTAGTCGTTAAAATATTAGAAGAATAAAGTGGACCGACTCTAATATAGGAAGCATTTATAAAAATGACTTGGAGCGGAGCAGAGGATGAGAAGGAGAAAAACTACAATGTTGGGTAATTTATGAGACCATGCATGCACGTCATTCGTATCTTGTGACGCCATAACCTGTTACATTAATGCAGTGCAGCAGATGTAGTAGACCGTTACGTCATAAATCTCGAATGACGTGTATGCACGGTTTCATAAATTAAGCTATAGTAACTAATAGGGTGGGCTAGTTATATTTTTGAGTGATGGTCTTTTGTCATTTTTTCCTTGCTCAGTCTCAGTAATTCAAGATTAAATGGTTTGAAAGACAAAGTGATTAATAACTTAAAATAAAATGAATTTCTACCGAACTAATGTTTATAGTAAAGAAACGCCCGTTGCACGTCATCAACGATATACCTACCAAGCAAATAGGTTTTGGTGTTTACTGCAGCACTTATTTGAAGTTTCCTGTCCACAATTTAATCAAAACAAATTGGGCTGAAGCATAAACCTAGATAATCAGTACTATTGAACGTATGTTAAGTATCATTGTAGTAGGTTATGATATTACACCATGTTTATCTTTATTTGACAATATAAAAACGTTGTAAACTGTCTCCGAATTACATTATTTACAATTTATTCTTTAACAAGTTTTAAGTCTGAATAAATCCAATCAATAGCGCTTCGAGATTTTGTTACCTAAATATTCTCAAGCCCCGTTAACTCTGTAGGCTAGTGATGGGGCCATGTAAGTATTAATTTGAAATCAGAACAAATCGGCGATATAATATTTTAAAATTTAACGTATGTTGTTTATATTCGCTGCGCAGAAGAAATCGACACATAGTTATATGAGTTAAAATTACGTAGGCAAGCTTTGTTGCATATAAAACAAACATAACGACAGAAATTTCATCTGTTCAACGCAGCAAACCTAGATAAAATGGACGAAAATGGATATTTGAAACCGCAATAATAGTTATTTTTTATACAAGATAATAAAGAAAATTTGTATCATGAGGTATAAAATTCAATCTTTTTCTATAACAGATTAAAGTGTACTTCGTTCAACTATAAATAGTACATGGTACTTTAATTTTAAGTTAATAAACAATAAAGTACTTTATCTAGTATTTCTGTTAAAGCGTTACTTTGTCTACTCACCCTCGCAATTAACGTACTATCCGATTTCTATATTGAGTTGAACGAAGTACTTTAACAGCTGCTATAAAATATTTTATTTCACTCTCAATGTACTTAAATTGCTAAAGCGATATTAAAAATCTAGTGTGAAACAACACACGACTTTCTCTTACGTATACAGATATGCAAATAATGTCCACAAATTATTAAAATATTATTTACCTTTATTTTGGGAACGATAATTGTAGTGATCACCCATCCAAATTACTGGGCACGCAAAACGCTGCTTAACTTCAGAGATTTTTTCAGATAACTCATTTCAACGCATTTTTTCAGAGAAACAGTGAAGTTCACGTAAAATAGCATCCAAGACATAAGAACCGTAGTGTTTTAAAAAAATCGTTAGAGCCAATTTCGAGAAAATCGCGAAAATCCGATAAATGAGAAGAATAAAGTGGCACTTCCGATTATCCGATGTTAGTCAAATTGGTGTAGTCGCATTCTAGAATTGACTAAACTTAAATATGAAATTTTTTTTATCTACGACTTTTCATTTTTGCTATAACGTGTACACATACACACAGACCAATTTCGAAAAACATGTTTTCGTGGGGACCCACTAAAATTTCGACATCGAAAATTTTGGACGACAACAATACTTTCTCTTTTACCTATATTTCATATAGGGTAAGAGAAAGTAAAAATAGAAAAGGCATGGTCGCACTGGTGAGTCCGGCCCAATTTGTGCCCCCATTACCAATTATTCTTTAAAGCCTCATTTTGCGCCATAAAATAATATTTTACTCTCTAGAAATTGATAAATTTTACCATGGCGCCACAACATTGACTTAGCACGGAAAACATGGCAATTTCGTTGGAGTGAAATTATTTTGTTCGGCTAAAATTATACCCTTGCTCGCAATGCTCGTTCCTTCTATGTATCAAATTTTGTTGTGGAGTTGCTAAACGTAGCCAAAATGAAAAGTATTTGGAGCTGCAAACAATCGACTACTGAAAATATTTAGATAATTCTATACAAATATATACAGAGTGCCCGAAAAATAACATATAATTTTCTTATAATTTATTTCAAAAACGATTTATATACTTTAAAAATTTAAATAACAGCTAGGTCTGCTTACTAAACAAATAAAATATAGAATCGCACAATAATAAAAATCTACTGTAATTTAACACTTATTTATTGTGTCACGTATTCTACTTAAAACGTGCTTGAGTAGTTAAATGTATTAAAGTTCCTCGGCGTGTCTATTTTGTTTAAAATAACTTCTTAAACTAATTTTAAATCAATCGTTACGCTTTATGTTTTAAATTTTATTAATATTAATTTTCCCTCATTAATAACGTTTCCAGATTGAGGATCAGCGACAAACCATTTTCATTCATAACAGTTTTGCACCTAAGGGATTTAAATCTTCGTGCCGTCAAAAACACCAACAGAAAGTATGTATATTTTTTATGGTAAGTTCGATGCAAGGTGATATATGCTTGGTGTAATGCTTTTATTGTATTTACTTTTTGTAATAACTGCAAAATTTGTAAATAATGTAACGATATTATAAAGTAGGTCAAATAAACTAGTTAATATTTTAGGATAAATATTTTTAACACAAGTATACATTTTAAGATAATTTCCAAAACATTCCAATGAATAATACTCAGCAAAGCCAACGATATTTCGGTCCAATTCGGCAAGTTAATGAGTGCAGTGCTAAGTGCTAAGTGAACTCAAAACTCATATTTTGAAACAAATTTCATATAAAACTTTTTTGTATATTTTCATGTTGTTGGGACACCCTATATAGGGAGGATACTGAACTACTATCATTAATCTTAATTCGTTATTTCCTTACTACAAGTAGATTCGATTCCGATATAAGCAACGTTTTCACGTTAAAAATTAACAACTGACCTACTGTAATACAGAGTTGCTTTGAAACGATTGCAGAAATTTTACCACGTATTCATTACACCTCATACATTCACTAGAAAATAATCAAAAAAATTAATAGCTTTAATTTGGGCACAACTAAATTTAGAAAATTTTTGTAAAACTGATATACAGTATTTATAGTCAGAAATTGCATCCCTATTTATATTACAGGCTACTGCACCGGGTATTGATAAACATGCAGCCTAATTGAAATCGATGAAAAAACTTGATTCTCGTTATTAAAATAGGTTTGGTTGTGTACTTTTTGAAACTATGTTTTTTAAGTAAACAAAATTAATTAAAAAACCGTAAAAACTTTGTTATTACGAGAAAATACGGCTTATTTCATACAATTAATTTGTTTTTTCTTTTCGTAATTTCTGAACCAAAAACTTTATTGAAAGAATCTGGTGTGAGACAACACACGACTTTCTCTTACACACATGATGACAATATTATTTACATTTATTTTGGGAACAATAATTGTAACGGTCACCCATCCAAGTTAATGGACATGCAAAACCTTGCTTAATTCCAGAGATTTTACTGATAACTCACTTCAACCTATTTTTTCTGCAAAACCTCTAAGTTCACGTAAAAGGGCATTAAAGACATGAGAATCGTGACAAGTTTCAAAAAAATTGTTATAATCGTTTTCGAGAAAATCGTAAAAAACTTAAAGATCATAAGAATAAAGTGGCATTTCCGGTCATTCGATTTTAACTAAATTCCTGCTGTCTCATATACAAAAGATAGAAAACTTAAACATAGTTTTTGATTTTCATATGATGATTACTTTTTGAGATATGTTGTTCACAATTAATATGCCAAGTACTTCCGGTTACTAGCTAAGAAATACGCTAAGTTTAAAAAAATTGTTAGTCGATTTCAAAAAACCGTGACAATGAAGAACTCGGAAAATATCTAAAAATGACAAAAATAAAGTGTACTTCCGGTTATTCAATTTTAACCAAATTCTCAATTTAGCATACGAAGGTGATTGTGACCTTAAATGCAAATTTTTATTTAGCTACAGTTTTTAATTTCATAGTTATTTTATTCAGACTTCACGGTTACTCGACTTACGGAAAATGTGAAAAACCACCTTGATTATATGAAAGGGTATAGAATTTCTAAGAAATATAGTAATTTTATAAAAAAATCGTTACAGCCGATTTCGCAAAAATCTTAAAAAACCAAAAAATGACAAGAGTAAAATGGCACTTCCGGTTTTCCGATTTTAGTGAAATTGTTGTGGTTGCGTGTAACGATGGATAGTAACATATATAAAATTTTGCTTTTCTAGGAATTTTAATTTTCGAGTTATCGTGTTCACAGGCACACACACACACACACACACAGATAAATTTTCAAAAACATGATTTTCGTACTCAGTGGACCCGAAAACGTGTATTTCCACTAAAATTTCCACATGGAAAATTTTGGTCGAAAACAATACTTTCTCTTTTATCTATATTTTATATATGGTAAGAGAAAGTAAAAATATATCTCTTTAGAATGTTTTTTTTGTACCTTGTGTAAAAGTTTGAGAAAAATTGAAAGATAAACTACAAGCTTTTGAACTTTACGGACATAATTTGAAATTATTTATTATTAAATTTCGGAAATACTAGAAAGCGAAAGAAAGAGATTTAAAAACAGCATAAATGAGTACTTATGATAACAGTAATTCGTAACTTATTTTGAAATTTACATTTTATTACTATTAATTATTTGTTTGGAGATTACATTATCTCCGATGATTTTAACAAAATTCCCAAATTTAATTTTTTAAGTGCGTTTCTAAATAAAAATTATGTCAATATCTGTAGCAGCAGCACAAGCCCTCATTTATTAGTAAGAAGCAGGGTGCATTTCGATATGTTGTCGAGAATTACTTTACGCATTTTTCTTGAATGTCTGTAAACGGATTAATTATGCGACAAATGTTAGCAGTTCATAAAATGTTTTCATGTGGCTTAATGGAATTTAATAATCTCAAAAATATGTCTTTTTCTAATGCGCGGAGTTGGCCACTTTATTTTCTACGGCTAAAATTGCATTTACACTGATGATGTTATCGAACTTGACAACCATGAACTCAAAATAACGGTGGTTTAATTCCTTTCACCGTATGAATTAAGGCAAGATTTCTACACCTACGATTTTATTGAAACTAGTCTCATGTATTACAAAAATCGGTGACGTAGGATTTTATGAAATTCAATTTACTTCACTGCTTTTCGTTCATTATTTATTGAAATTGATGAGAATATCATTAGATAATTAAGGAAACAGTCTATACCAGCCGTGTTTTCGTCAGTTATTTCTGAAACGAAAGTGTAACGTTAACTTCAAATTAGAAACAAAGCAATCAATAATAAGCCTACAAAAAAATACAAACTAGAAGCTATAATAATTATAAATTTATAAAGAATTCATAATTATTAAACTGTAGTATACATTAATGGAGTAAATTCCTCAAATATGTGTCTGTATAATAAATTAAGAAAAATTAGAATATTAACTAGTTTAATTTACAACAAAATATGCATTCCATGTTTACTTCCTTAATTTAAATATGAAATACCTAATACATTATTTAACTTTGTACGCGACACGAACGCACTCTGACTAATTTAACTTTACTTTCGGGTAATTCGATATCGTAACGCTGTTTCTTATAAAACAGTCTCATGGTGAGTTGTACAAACACCTTTAAATTAAGAAAAACTGCATCTATCACCTAGGTTATGGCGAGATCCACACGATTTAATTGGCTGTTGTTATATCAGAACTCGAGTCATTGCCTGTTAAAAACTGGCCTACTCACTTATCTCAGTGTCGCCTTTAGCATATTTTTCTCTTTTATTGTGCATTTCTAACCAATTATTGTCTAAGGGTTATCTTTCTTTTTTGATGTTTTACCTAGGTACCATTTAAATTAATGACATTAATTAGTAACACCTTGTATATACAGCGACATTCACCCTCGGGTGATCGAATTTTGAAAAAGTGAACCTTTTTACTAGAGTGTTAAATTTTGACATAAGGTTAACGTTTCGCCCATTCTTCTCCATCTCCTCTCACTTTTTTTAAAGCAACTGAAAGCTGTACTATAATTATTAATATATATTTCTAAAATTAACGCAAAATGATGGACCTTCGCATAAGGCGGATAATGGTCGACCCTTCCTTGCGTACGGGCCTGCGCGCGCACACAATTTTAGTTTTCTATTTAAGTGACACTCACGTTTTGTTACTATAGAAACAGTTATCTATTATTACAATCACAGAACAATTAAATAAATAGAACCAGCATATGGCAGTTTTAAAGCAAGGAATAATGAAGCAGGAGTGGGGCATTGAATTTAGAACCTTTTAAAAAGTGCAACAGACGGAACTGCTGTTGTTTAACTAATTTAGGCAGGGCAGTATTCAAATAAATATATATTTCTGTTTTAACTGTGTTTGAA
>JAHWXV010549067.1:0-11048 GCA_024586415.1 Phrixothrix hirtus | reverse complement strand
CTAACGTTTCGGGATGTAATTTACCCCTTCATCAGAGCTAAAGAAAAATAGTATAACAGAAAAGAATTATTACAATTTTAAAAATGACAAAAATATTTTTATGCTGTTGCCGCTCACTGCTAGTAATGTTCTCGAATGTGGTTTGTGTATCTGTATCTAATATTAACAGCACTTTAGCTTATAATGACAAGGTAATTAAACAAGTATTGTTCAATTTCATATGAAATACGAACATTTCATTTCTTGCTCAAAGAAGGAAATGCAATGTTTGTATTTATTATATAAAGACAAATTTAAAACATTTTAGATGTCATCTCTTTACACAGGTTTGTACTCAGTGCGTTACAAACAATGCAACTTGATTATAGAATAATTTATTTATTTATTTATTGTTAAAGAAATCAACAAATACTTCAGATTAGATTGGCAGGAAGCAATTATGTACGAGGACTATCCCAAAACTATCCGACCTTCCTTCATATTTCCCCGCTGGTGTTATTCTGCGTCATCAGGCTGGCGGTGATTGAATAATTCGCTGCCAACGGCCTTTCCACTTTTGGAAGCAGTCCTGGAACTCGTTTTTTGGTATAGCCTTTAGAGCGTTCGTCGTATTAGTTTCGACTGTTTCTTTGACGTCGAATCGATGTCCTTTGAGCGGCATTTTTAATCTTGGGAACAGCCAAAAGTCGCAGGGAGCTACATCAGAACTGTATGGAGGCTGAGGAAGCTGTACGACTTTGTGCTTTGTCAAATATTCCTGCACAAGATTCGACGCATGCGCTGGCGCGTGTCACCAGTCACCGTTTGACCAAAGTCGATGCCGTTTTTTGCGAAATGCCTGACGCAACCTCTTCATAACTGCAACATAATATTCCTTGTTAATCGTCTGATCTCTAGCAGCATATTCGCGGTGTACGACACCCTCATAATCATGCTTATACCACTGTTTTATTTGTGTTTTACTCATATACTCGTCCCCAAATGCCGTCTTCATCATTCCGATGGTCTCCATACAACTCTTTGCCAGTTTTACGTAAAATTTGATGCAAATTCGCTGTTCCGATTTTTCCGTCATTTTCTACAATAGCAAAATGCGTCGAACGTAAACAACACGTTGTAAACAAACGCACACTGCACGTGAATTAAGGTGTTCAGACGAGGGAGTTCGTAAAGCTTTGCCGTTGATACTCGTACCCCACGGAGGGCGCTATAATTGTTACACGCGAAGATATGAAAGAAGGTCGGATAGTTTTGGGACAGTCCTCGTATATACAGTTCAACAATAAATAGTTACTTGGTAAATTGCAAAACGTTCAAGGTGAGATGACAAAACTTTGCATTCTATCGGAATTGGAATTACGTCGAATTTTTAGGAAGCGCTCAAAAAATCAACTTGAACGAGAAGTCTGCTGTGTTGGCATTATTTAGCTTCTCCTTTATTGCTTTTTACCAATTTTGAACGCAGACGCATGCGAAGCCATTTGTAACAACATTAAATAATTTTTTGTTAAACAAATTCTTTATAAATTATTTAAGTAATCGATTTACTTGATGAAACTGCAAGTATAGAAGTCGCTTGCATCTATAAGAAAAAGGGTAGGTTCAAAAATCTCAATTGCTAATAACTGCCAAGTGCATAAACATTTTAGTAATCAATTATTCACATCCCTTTTAGAAGTAGAAAAGGATAATAAGCAGTTACAATGCTTCAAAACTGTCTATAAAAGCAGGTGTAAACAAATCGGAGACAAAAACTATAGGACTATCATTCTTTGATGCTTCAGAATTAATTCCAATATCAAAATTTCCAATTAGCAAAAATAAAACCATTCAGGTTCTTCCAATAGTGTTTTGTGGTATATAAATTGTTAATGACTCGTCTCCTTAGTTACATTTTTTAATACAGGTGTATCATTTTATTTGTAGACACCTTGTATATAGTTTAATTATATAGAGATTCGTCCTTAGTATATAAGTGCACCGGTTTCTTAACATTTTTTGTCCTCTGGAAGTTTAGTAACACGGACACCATTTGAAAAAACTATTCAAAATCCCTATTGAGTCTAAGCTGGCCTAGACTTATCAGAGCATCAATATTAACCTTTTTTTATTCGTAGTCTTGTGGTAAAGGAATCTTTGACCGTTATAACGTTCCGTTGATCAATAACTTCTAGCTCAGCTAGTCAGTTGCTGTAATAAGGCGCTTTTAAATCACTTTTGCAACTCGATGTTGCATTAAAATTTAATTTTGACGAATAGGGCAATTGTTTAAATTTGGTAGCTCGATCCTTACTTTAGAACAACGGTGTTCTACATCATTTATTAGCTCCTAATGGTCATCCTTCTAGCAATACATTGGTTTTCACTTTAAATTCTCTCTCTTTATAATGCAAAACGCCTTTTATTTTTAAGTACACTCAGTTTTTAAATATAAAGATGAATTGGTCAAAATAATTAATATTTTTATACATTCCGTGTACCAACCTTCTGAAAACAACCGGTATCTGTATCTTTGAGGCGTGAGTTTATTTGAATTGGCATTTAAATTATTTTAGGTTCGTTAAGAATAACAAAAATCCTTAGAAATCCCATGTAACTCCTCCTTACCTTTAAGTTGGTTTAACCCAAAATGTATAGTTATTGATTTGTTGACTCCGCAAATTCCTAAGACTGTTAGGTAGAAACATATTTTGAATTCGTGAGTACTCGGCTAATTCTAGCTCGTAATTTTAGTAATAAAACGAGTCTCTTTTAAAATCGCAAAGAATGATTGGTGATTTTACAATGAAGTTTTGCAAGGAACACGTAAACAGATTTACATACACTAAAATCTGTTATTTTTTAATTTGACCTTAAATCTGTTCTGTAAAATTTTGAAGCACTAAGTGGTAGAAACTTTAATAATCTGTTATGGGATCGTTTAATCGACACCAGTTATATCTACTTCACTTCAATCGTTGCAAATGAATTCAACTTATGGATTTTTGAAAGATTCGTTCACCGCAGCGAATGGAAGTATTCAATGCAGGCTTCAATTTACCTACCAATGTATGTAAACCGTTTTTATAATCATGTGTCCTTAGATAATTGAGCAAACTAAATTTGCGCATACAAGATCGTTGAAATTAAAGGTTTGCCTATAAGCTAGGATAGCCATTATAATTTTCACTATCACTAAGTTAAATTAAATACTAGTTTGAGTGTAAAATTTTAAGAAAACAATGTAGTGAGTTCATCCCAGTTGAAATTTTTTGAGACTTAGTTTGATTTGACTTAATATTTTAAGTAAACTATAGAGTTGCTAGATTATATTTGTTTGTGTGTATGCGTTATTTTATTTCAGTAGCGTAGACCTAGGCTATAATTTCAGATATCAGTAAGGTATCATTACTGTTCACTGTGTAGCAGCAACCTCTGGTAATCATTTTATTTAGCAACAGATGTCAGAAATGTAGCCTGAGTTATAATTTGAAACGTATCATGTCAAGTAATCTTGGCTATGATATATCTGTAAGTTTAGTCTACGGCAGTCTCTATCTTGTCTTCAGAATTTCTTATCCGATTTTTAGTGAACATATGCTCTGTATGTTTCTAGCTTTACAACAAAGCACAATTAACAAGCTAGTGGCGCCCGCACTTATCCACAATTTGACTATTAACTTCAGATCTTTCAAGATTGTTTGTCGTAGGTATTTAGTCTTAGAACGATGTACAGACTCCCGCTGCTTAGATAAAATGCCGCCGCCATCTTGGCAGTTGTGCAGAAAAGCCTTAAAGATTGAAGTCAAGTTTTGACTGTGAAAGTTCTTCCAATAACTACTTTTTCCTTCTGCCTCATCTTAAAAATTTCCATAATATAATTCGTTCCGATACCAGGCAGTGTTTTAATTTTACGTCATCTAGCATCATTTAAGAACTGAATAATTGTATAAATTGTTTCAATATTGATTTAGTTTTGCTCTTGTAAATAAGCACATTTTCAACAACACCTTGTGAATTGGTTAATTTTTCTTTGGCGTTGTCCAAAGTTACACCTTATTGTCTAAATCAAAATGCTCTCGCGATTTTATAGATACACGGCTTATTCTTTTGATATTTACTTCTAGTTTTCATTTTCGATACTCCTCACAAGGCTGCCAAATTTGGCAAATGTTTTACAAGGTGGTATTTTAAAATCCCGAAAATTAAAATTTACTTTCTACAGTCCCCAAAAAGACAAATTAGTCCCCTTATAGTCCCATTTCATGATTTATGATTTGATTTATCAAGAAGAGTGGCGAGGCAGTTTTTAGACCGTCAGAATTATTTTAAGAAAATACACTATTATTTATTTACACTCAATTACTTGGCTGTTGCACTTAAATATGAATATAGGGAATTGATTACATATGTTTGTATAAGGCGATTTTAATTAATTTTAGCGAAAATATAGGAAGCGAAAGTAAATTACCTAACGTCAATTTAATGAAGTAATCAACAAATTTAAATTTAATTCTAGGCTTCCTAAACGAATAAAGTTGCTGGATGTAGATAGGTTTCGTGACTAGTTCACCAAAAAACTATTGGGTTCCCTTTATTTTCTTTTATAACGAGACATTATAGCTCTGGGGAATAAGTATTTTCTTTGATGTAACTACCTGGAAAATTATTATATCCATCTAGATCTAAAGCCCATAAAGGTAGTACAAGGGTACCATTTAATTTAATGCGCCTATAAAGAAAACCGATATAATAAAATAAATTGTTTCTACAACGTGAGACATGATTTCAGTAACGAGAATAAAATCATAACTTTATATCCTTGAGAAATAAGACTTTTAAATAAAATATATACACATAATTTTAACCATAGTGCAACTAAATTGACATTAACAAATTGCGTAACCACTGTGACAAACGTAAAATGTTATATTGCATATTAGTATCTTTCAGTTCAGTTACTGAGTTAATTGAAAGCCTTTGACGTTTTAGATTTTTTGTTTTTTGTAAAATTTTATTCTCCACTAATTAATAATTATTTTTTATTTTGCCAGTGTTTAACTCCATATTTAGATTTTGGTATATGAAATAAATAAATCTTATGATTCAAATTACCAATGATTATTTAAACGGAAATGTAATGAACGAAACCATTACAATTGTTTTTGTTTGCGTTAATATACATGACTCAATTATTGGAATTTTCAAACACACATTAAAAAAGTATTTCAAAATTCTAACATGGTGAATCATATTTTAAAATATTGTTGAATACTTGTATCAGCAGATTAGCTGGTTTAGCCGTGCTTTTTACAAAATAGAAAACAACTTCAAGTCGTACATTGACAATTTGTACAGAACTTTTTCCGAAATGTAAATTTACTTTTATGGATTTAAACTAAAATTTTTCCTTAGAATAATGGAAACAATGTATGAGAGCCAGTCATTAAAAAATCGTACATGCGTGATTGAAGAAATTGTCAATTAAGTTTGTACACCACGGACGGTAGAATAGTAAAATGGTGTTTCAGTAATTTCTTGTGAGACTACATAGATTTCATTTGTGCATTATTTTAAAAACTAGTTTCCGTAATATTTTAAATTAATTTAGTATAGATTTCTATTTTATACTTTTAATTACCGTGAAATAAATTATATACTATAAATTCATCTTGGAGTTTCTGTACAATGCAAATTAATATTCGTTATTTATATTCTCCTTTCTTTAATTTCTAAAAATTAAAATGTTAATTTTAAATTAAAATATGCGTAGAGGCTAAAGATATTTCTTGGAAAAGTCATGAACTGTGGCGTATGTGATTCGAGGCATATAGTAGCTTCGCTTCATATATTGAAAAAGATATTAAAACTGTCAGGCAAATATGAATAAGAAAGGTAGTTCTGCATTAGAAAGAAAGGTTGGGATTCACTTAGTGCGGGAGAAGATTTCGGCAGGATCGCTAGGTGAACCGTTCAGCCTTATTTGCTCTCGTAGCGGCTTTAGAGGAGAACTTTACCGCCTAAATCTAGTGTGCCGGGTTCCTAAATAGCGCATGCTAGTTCAAATTTGAGTCCAGATATTGGAAGAAGCACGTAAGTGCAAAATCATCTTCATATAATATTTTGTTTGCCGGTTTATAAATAATCTTGGAATAAGAAACTCAATTTTAATCTTCATGTTATCAAAATTTCATATTGTACAAATAAGGTTTGGATACGCATCCTGCATAATTACTCGAACTCTAAAGACATCGAGTTCTCAGTTTAATTTAAATACGTAACGAAATATGCAGTAGCTCCCTTTTGTAGTTTATTTTTGTAATATTTATAATTAAGCTCTGGCGTG
Organism: Phrixothrix hirtus; assembly: GCA_024586415.1. Classification (NCBI taxonomy): domain Eukaryota; kingdom Metazoa; phylum Arthropoda; class Insecta; order Coleoptera; family Phengodidae; genus Phrixothrix; species Phrixothrix hirtus. The sequence continues at coordinate 4,723 of JAHWXV010549067.1, read as the reverse complement.
ACAAATTTATGTGCCCAAAGTTAACGTTCAAAAAATTATCATTAAAATCACAGCAATATTGTTTGAGAACGTTATTAAAATTTAAAATTTTATAGTTTGCCTAATTTAAATATAGTACAAAGGGACTACTATTTTATATGTACTTAATCTGTCTGAAAATGTGTGGACAATGTATTGCACGCTTGGAAAATATCATTCACTGTCTCTTCGTAAAACCTTCTCGCATTATATAATTTGTAGAGATAACTATTTCATTGACCTGCGTTGCTTGTTATATTTTAGAATTTCTCGCCAATGTACTAGCAATAATGAAACTGTACGTTTTTCTATTCAGTGTTTTAAAGTTCAACGGAAATCAAATTCATAGATTGTAATATATGGAACACCGTCATCATTCTAAATTCTAATCTTAAATTTTAATTATCCGAATTTATCTAAATTTTATCAGTACCTGCCTGAAAGATTCTTTATTGTTTAGGTTCATATCCATTTCTTCGACTCTGGGATCAGTATTTTGACTAGCGGCAAAAGCAACGAATCGATTATATATTTACAAGGGTAATCAAAAGAACTACTCGTCAGACATTTTACTGAATTGTGTCAATTATACCGACATCTTTGATGTTATTTTATTTAGCACTTAAAGCTGTTACTTTGCCTGAAAAGCTCCCGTTCCGCTTTAGGTGAGAATATTTATCATCTACACGGCGCGTCAGTATCATTGGCGGCTAAGTTAAAAGGAATTGGGTAGCGCCCACATTATTCTCGTTATTGTCCTATATCTATAGGATGTTCAAACGCCATTTACCGTTCTTATTCACGCCCAACTTCATTATCCAGATAGGTTCTGTTTCGTTCACGCGCTGCTACGTTATGTGTTGTAAATGCGTGACTGTGATCGTATAAGTTTTTTCCATTGGGGAGGGAGCTAGTCGACCTTCGCCATCATCGGTGGCAGCTGAAAACGAGAAGACAGAGCGCAGGTCTTGTAAGCAGAGATAGGCGATAAAGGCAAAATACCTTCGGATGTTTACTCATGACAATGTCAATGTTCTCAGCGACATTTTGCAAAAATTTAGGTGGGAAGTGCTCACGCATTCCCCTTAAAGCTACGTGCCTTATGTGATTTTCACGTATCCAGTGAGTTGAATCGTGACCTCATGTTAACGGTTGAAATCGAATGATGGTGTGAAGGCCGCAGTTCAATAATAATTCTATCAGAAACTCGAGAACTACATTCGCAATTTTTGCACAATGAGATAAATTTTTGATATTTAAATGACTGCCTTTTTGATGTCGCAAAAAGAGTTGAAATTTTGCATGTCGTCTTTTCTCTCTAATCAAATACCACGCAACATTGCAGGTTTTTAAAATGTCGGAGATAATTGTTTAATCTACATTTAAATGGTGCAAATTTTTCAATAATGACCGCTTACGATTACTAGTCTTCTCTTCTTGTAAATTTTGAATTACTTCTCTTAGGACGGTTTTTAAAATTTTGGCGGTGTTGTGATTTAGTGAAATCAAGTTTTGACGGTAAGTAACCCCTTAAAAGTAATCGTTCGAGATCTTGTGGGATACACTATCGATCCACCTTGCTTTCAAAAAATTTCAGAGGGCAATAAACATCCGGCGATGCGCCATCTTGTTGAAATCTTAGATCATTGTTTGGTATGTAAGGATCAACTGGATTCGAATCAGGTGCCGCAAGTGATAGACTAAGATCATTCTGGAGGAATTCTTCGAGGACAAGAAGATTTTTTCCGGTGTATTTTTTATCGATGAGTATGCAGTTGCAGATGTAATTCAGCGTTCCATTTAGGAAAACAGTTACTTCATCTAGAATAGGTTGTGATGTAAATTTGTAAAACGTCTGTCATAATAATGATTAAGCTCGTGAGCGAGGTGGGTTTTTAAGTACTCCACTCTGAAAAACACAATTTTGTACTGCGAACCTTTAAAATATGCACTAAACCTTTTCTTCTAATTACAAAAGAGTGTCGATTTTCTCGTTTTCTCATTTTTAAAATATTGTTTCTATTTCTAGTCTCCAGAAATTTTTGTTTAATTTTACTGATCGTAGCGTACATGATGGATCGGTCCGGATACTTAGCATTAAACAAATCACATAATCTTGTTATGTTTTTATAAGGTTCTGACACCGCAGCTATTTTAAAATTACTATACGTTATGCTACTATTAAATGAATCCTTATTAGTCGACCTTGTCGAAAATTGGCACATGAATGATAAATTGCCGTTTTATTTCGCGCTATCTTAAAAATCTTGTTTATATTAATAAGAGATGTCAAAATTTTTATAGTCATTTACAGAATTAAATAATTTATCGAAATGATGAAGGAAAATTATGGGTTGTCACTTAAACAAATTATCATGACGCCATAAATTTCAAATCAATGAATATCGGAAAACGATTAGGCATATACACGTATAGGTTTAATAAACAAGTTCGACGTGTTTCAGAACGTTTCAAAAAATCGATTTGTTGCGTTTTTATTTAATAAAAGGTGCCTATTTTAGCTTGCAACGCCTGAACTCGGTTTTATAGGCAACACGCACTAGCTTTCGGAAGCAGTTTGACCGTTAATATGGAATTTGAGTAATCTAGAAATGTCCGTCATAGAAGCTTTACATTGATGGCAGTTATGTTAGAAAACAGCATGTAGTATAGTTAATATATCACAACGTAATATAACTTATAAAAATATTAATAGCACAAAATTTCTACATCCTTTAATAGTTAGTACTTGTTCACAATGAATGTAAACGTAAGAGCTACGTAAAATTAACGTAGTCTCAAGTCGAATTTGTGATTTTCAATGATGGCATATATACAATGTATCTGCGGAATTTTTACGTTTACGTCAGTTTTATATAAATACGTTAGAAACGTGTAAAAGTTAAAATAATTTCAACCTCATGTCAATTTTACGCACACATTTAGTAAGCTGAAATTTGTTCCGTAAGTTGATTGATCTAGCGAAACCGAAACCTTGAAAAGATTTATAAGTGTAACCTAAACCGTCGCCTGCGTTTAAAGTTAATACTGTGTGCATCCTGTTTCAATAAAAAATGCAGCTGAATTTCAGTGAATGTACGTTCGTAATATATACATGTTTTTTACGGTACGTCGTCCGCACTTGCGTACTGATATTGCAGGAAAGTACACCAACTTTGTAAGAGTTGATGTGGAATGTCGACCGCAGTACATAGCGCAAATCAAGTTCTTGAAAGTGCGGCTTGAACGAGCGCGAAGGCGAAAAAATTATAAAATTCTATCAGCTAGGATTATTTGACGTATATGTGTGAAGCGCTAATATATGCGTACAGAATACATTATTATGTACACTTAAAAACAGTTCCATTTGCGAATTGTTTAAATTCGCATTAATACAACAAACAAAATTAATGTAGCGAATTCGGGAAATTCCCGGCACATAAATATAGTACGTAGTGTTGTCAGTTTATAAAACGAAAGAGATCTCGAAAAGTGTCAACTGGAAATCAGCTGGGAATACATCGTACAGTTAAAGTACAGAAAATATAGAGCGCATTGTATTCGTTAACCGACTGCTGACTGCAGAATAAAAATAATCACAAGCAGTACTACTATTTGAAGATTTTTAACCAGTTTGTGCGAAAAGGAAAAGATTTAGCCTCACGATTTCACAGTTCCATGTTTGACATTAAATGTGCCAATTTAATTCCTACGTTAAAAAATACGTTCATTGTCTACACTTTCTCATTGATAACATTGACGTATATTTTACGTTTTATATCTCTGTTTACGATCATTGTAAATACGGATTTACCTTAACATAACGTACCATACTATAAGGCACGTTACTACAAGCACGTTCTAAGCAAACATTGTTTATTACTTTCTCTTACCTCTATGAAAAGTATAGAGAAAGTATTGTTTTCGTCCAAAATTATCGGTGTCGAAATTTTAGTGGAAATACATGTTTTCTGGTCCCCCTTAGTCCGAAAATCATGTTTTTAAAAATTAGTATGTCTGTGTGTATGTGTGTGTGTGTGTGTGTGTGTGTTTTTGTGAACAACAAATCTCGAAAACGAAAAGTCGTAGATAAACGAAATTTTATATTTGAGTTTGTATCTCTCTTCGCACGCGACTGAAACAATTTCACTAAAATCCAATAACCGGAAGCGCCGCTTTACTTTTATCATTTTTTGGTTTTTCGCGATTTCCTCGAAATCGGCTGTAACAACTTTTTTTTAATTTATTGTAGTTCTTAGAAATGTAATGCCCTTTCATTAATTACGACAATTTCTCAGAAAAATGTACACAAAACGAGTAACCGGAAGTAGTCTTAGCATTAACTACGAATAAAATAACTATGAAACTGAAAGTATCAAATAAATGAAAATTTGTATTTGAGTTCCTGACTACCTGCGTATGCTAAATCAAGAATTTTGTTAAAATCTAATAACCGGAAGTGCAACTTTATTTCAGTTATTCTTAGTTATTTTCCGAATTTTTTATTTTTCGCGATTTTCTCGAAATCGGCTTTAATTGAATTTCTTAGGTATTTAATGGCCTTTCATATAGTTTAGGCCGTTTCTCAGAACCTTTTCCGTAAATTGAGTAACCGGAAGTACCTTCACCGTTAACTTAAAATAAAATAACTATGAAACTAAAAGTCCTAGCTGAATGAAAATTTATATTTGTGGCCATAACTACA
>JAHWXV010549024.1:0-15920 GCA_024586415.1 Phrixothrix hirtus | reverse complement strand
GACTGTTGTTGGTTCCCATGATAGCTCAGTGGTAGAGCATTGGCACGTAAAGCCAAGGGTCCTGGGTTCAAACCCCAGTCAGGGAATGAATTTTTCTAAAAATATTTTTAAATACCTAAAATATACAGATATCTTTATAATTCTATTTCCTTTAAGGAGTTATTACTTTTCATTAATATATATATATATATATATATATATATGTATTTTAGTGCAACCGAATATTACATAAAGATGTTCGTGTGCTCAATTTTTGGTTATTATTTCATCAACGTAAATCTTAAAGTGCAATCATAGTTATACAGTGCGCGTGCAAAAGCTAAATAGTAATTTAATAATTTTTAGGAACGAAAGTCATAAAGCATTTATTTCTGAGTAAATATAATATTTTCTTTAAAAGAATTTAAAGTTCAGTTGGTTATTTATATAATATACGGGTGGTTAGTTTTGAAAACCTGCCCGTAGTTATTTTATTTAAGACACATTACACTCTAAATAGTTGCAAATAACGGAAATATTGACTTTTATATACAGAGTGATCGTAAATAAGTGAGCATAGTTAGCATGAGTACATTTCTCTTTCAGTTTAATCTAATATCTGCAGTACCACTAGAGTGTCTGTCTCCACTTTTAAGGTAGGTCATTAATATCATGATATACAGGGTGTTTCACAAACACCGCCTGTTTGCAGTTTGTCTTGAGAATAGTGGCGCACATCTTTTACCGATTTAGATTTATTTCTATATTGTTTAGCCTGGCAAATATCGATGAACCACACCTCGCTCCACTGAATCTTTGCCGACTGTGATTAAACACTCGTGATTTCTGCCGAATGCATTATTATCAATTTAATCTGTGACAGATTATCCTAACAAAGGTAATATTCAAAAATAAAATGAAATTATTAAATGGCAATTCATTTTCTGCAATTGAAATCCAAATCTCAATTTGAAAAATAATACCTGTATATAATTTAATAATGAGAAAATATTAAAATTTAAAAAATTATATAACTCTGTAATTTATGCAATAATCAAATTACAGAAGTAAAACCAGAAGAAGGTATATAAAAGAACTATTGCTTCGTATTAATAAATTTGAAAAGATTAGAATATATACAACTTACATAACAACGGTCAGTCTTTTTATTAACATAATTATTATTTAATTTAATAGGAAGGGCTTCCCAGTGTCTTTTATTATTTTCTTTATGTGTAATATCGATAAGATCAAGGCTACAGGATGTTTCGTTTTATTAATCTGTGTAACTGAAACACATCCCTGAGGATTTTTTTACAAAGTCCGACTTGTGTTGAATTAAGTGATCCTACAAGTTGCTGTTGAGTTTGGCCAAATTAAATATACCACAGGAATTTACTTTCAACGCGATACACTAAGTTACTACAAAATAATTTTGGAGTTAAATCCTTTATATTACTGAAAAATTTTGTAATGGGAAAAAAGAGAGTATACATAATCTTAATTTGATTATATTTTTGAAAAAGAAATTTAATATATTTAGAAGGACCAGTAATCTAAGGAAAGGTTTTATAAACAATAGATGTTGAATTAATATCATTATTTTGACATAGATAATGATTTGTATTTTTAGAAAATATTTTTTTTTAATCAAAGTAAAATGTCTTTTAAAACTTGAAGATCATCGATAATAAAATATGTATGTGAAATTTTCTTAATTTATTATAAAGACTATATTAATGAGATTAATTTTGTATTTCATTGGATAAAAAGAATTAAAATTAAAGAACCTATTAGGATTTGTAGATTTACAAAATCAACTGGGTTTGAGGTTGGAATCACCTGGACAATTAATGTATCTAAAAAATTAATTTATTTATTATTTGAATGTTGTTATTAAATGAATTGAACGATTCCAAAGTGTGTGAGATTAATTCCGAAGGAATATCATCCATGTAGTGAAATATAAAATCAAACTTAAAAGTAAATTTGAAGATCACAACTTTAATAATACAACTCATAACAATTTCAGTAAGAATAAAAGTAGTCAACGAACCAATAGGAATACCTGGAATTTGCTTGTAGAATTTGTTATCAAAAGAAAAAAGATCTGGTGTGAGACAATACACGGCTTTCTCTTACCCCATTTTAAATTTGATTTAAATTTATTGACCTTAGTTACTTTCCTATACACCTAAATTATAAACTTTAAAATTAATTTAAAAGCATAAACAATTCATCCATTTATAATTTCCTTTATACATGTACTAAGAGCTTTATAATTAAATTATGAGCTCATTTAAAGCAAAAATAATTTATAAATTTAAATAAAAAGTATTTAAGTAACTAAATAATGCTCATAAAACATTCAAACTTTAATTTATTTTTATTTTGTGGACGATAATTGGAATGGTCACCCATCCAAGTTACTTACCAGGCAAAACCTTGCTTAACTCTAGAGATTTGTCTCAATAACTCACTTCAACAAATTTTCTCAGAGAAACCAATTAATTTATGTAATATAGCATCACAGGCGCAAGAAACTTGGCGAGTTTTAAAAAAATCGTTATAGCCGTTTTCGAAAAAATTGCAAAAAACCTAAAAATCACTAGAATAAAGTGGCACTTCTGGTCATTCGATTTTAACGAAATTCTTACTAGGAGGCACTAACGTAGTAATAAACTTACACATAAGATTTCACTTTTCTACGACGTTTGGTTTCCGAAATGTATTGACCATATACGTACACACACACACATACCCACACACATACGCGCACACATGCTCACCCACGCACGTACGCACACATGCACGCACGCACCCATACATATACACACACACACACACAGACCAATTTCTAAAAACGTGTTTTTCGAACTCAGGGGATCTGAAAACGTATATTTCCGCTAAAAAGTGGACATAGAAAATTTTGACCGAAAACATGACTCTGTACTATTATATTTCATATACGTAAAAAGGGTTATTTTTAAAGCATTTGTGTCCGTTTCCAAAGAAAAGCCGTTTCTAAAATGATAAAGGCCTGTTTGACAACCCCTGTAACAACAAAATAACTTAACGTATTGTAATTTCAAGTGAATGAACTATAAATACCTGATGCAGTTGTTAGTCATTCTAAAATGCAATATGTGCACAAATCGTAGATATTAATTTCATTTAACCGCCGCGTTAGTTTACAAATGTTTTCTGCAGTGTTAAATTATCACAATTATTGTCTTATCAATCGCTATTAGTGTCAATAGTTTTCATTACCAAGGTGTAACTTTAATTTTGTGTAAAATGACCGAAAATGTTTTAATTTACGACGAAACATTTTGAACGCTTCTTGTAAAAAGAGAATGTTCCTTTACTTTTTACGAATTTTAAAAGGGAAATGTTAAAATTATGCTACTTATAAAAAATCTGGATATGATTTTTAGTGTAACTGAATGTGTTTAAATGTTTTGTTTGTGAAAATTATAAAAGGCCATGAATGTAGGTCGTTGATAACAATTACTAATATAGTTTAGTATACATACATACATACCATTGTTATTTAATATTAAAATAACATGTTATTCATCTACCACATGTTGAATTTGTCTGGACGTATTAATTTGTAATCACGTTTTCCTGCAATTCTCAAAATTCAACTTTTCCAATTTTTTTTCAAGTGTTCTATTTTATGCGATTTTCTTGTTAATAGACGTGGTTAGGTCTTACAATATCGTGTTAAAGTTTGTCGGTGGATTTTAAAATCACTGTGTACTTTTCTGTCATACTTATATCATCTAAGTTATTTAATGCCATTTGAGATATAATATTCTTTTATTTACTTTTAGTTGCTTTAATTAAGTTAGAAACGTGTTTAGCGACATATTAGCTATTGACAAAACAGATTTTCTAATTTAATCACCTTATTTACTGACCAATTACGTGTTAATTATAATTTATATATCATACTATCCAAAATAAAAGCTAATTCTCAAAACTATTAGTTATTGAAACAAAGTTTTCAAGCGTGCTTGCACGATAGTAGAGCAGGTAGCTGAAGTGTTATAGCTACAAAAACAGATTATTGAATTTCTAAGCGTACTATGTATTATAATTTTAAAGAGCAGCATTCAAAATAGTAAGTTTAGTAACAGTTTTTACATTAAAAATGAAAGAATTTTTCATTGCACGATTTCGTGTTATCAGCGATCGTGAAGTGTATTTAGATGATATGGATGTTCGGAAAATTATGAGCACATATTTTGATGGAAAGAGTAATAAAATAAATTAATTCATTCACAATGATATGTCTGGACTTTGAACTCTTTGAATCTTCTTAGAGAACTAGCTAATTGTTTTGCTTGCAAAGAATAAGAACTAGCTGAAATTAATGTATTTAATTCTTATATCTCAATTTGAACGCTTAGATCTCTAAAATCACCCCACCTATTTGTATAAAGCAAACATTTTAAAGGCATTATATCTCTGTATATGCGCATGTAATATATAATTTTTCTAAATACGGGTTCACTTATTAGGACAAAATATATTCCAAAAGTGTGATTTGTAACTCGTATTCTACGAATTTCGGTATTTAAGAATTTACTACTAAAAAAGTACTCGTGTAAAAATTTTAAGGAGCGAACCTTGCTAACATAATTCAGGTTAACTGTTATTTTAATAATTAATAATAAAGTTTTGATAAAAGATATCACTGTACGCCAGCTCCCTAATTTGATGAGATATATCAAAAGTTTTTTACATATTGTGACAAAAAAATAAACTAGCACAGAGGAATAATAAGGTTACCGAAAATACTGATTTTTACAGGTCGTATTAATTAAAGTAGTGCGCGTGAAAAGGTCCGTTATAACACTTAGTGAGCCGTCCTAAAGGAGGAAGGTGCCATATACCTCGTCCAAATTTCTGATGAGCATATAAAACTAAAAAATTGAATGAAAACAACATTACAAACAATATAATAGTCACTTCAGATGCTGTCAACTATTTATAATACTGCATCTCCATTTAACACATTTGTTTAGGTTCTAATGTCTGCGTCCACCGCTCCGCCCTTTCGCTAATGTCTACAATAGGCGAAACAAGGAGAGAATTTACTAGTAAATATCACCAATCAATACTTAACCCATATGGAACTTCCGGGAATGTACAGTGCATTTACAATAATCGTAATGTACTTTGGTATTCTATTCTCTATCGTATTTAACCCAGTAAATATCAGTGAAAGATGGAATATTATTTGATCTAAAAGAAGTATTTATGATTAAAACAGATTATGGGGGCATTTCTTTACAAAAAATCCGCAACAATTTTATCAAATATTTTCCAACAGGATGATTATCCCGTGCATAATAAATTATTTAAATGACCTTATGGATCGGCACCCGTGATTCAATTAATTGGCCAGTTCGATCAACCGATTTATAGTCAAACGATTTATTTTTGTGGGGATACATCAAAAATCATAATTATGGACATCGCCACCAGAGCCAGCTAATTTAGTCCAATTGCGAGATCAAATTCAAGATATTTGTGATTTAATCCCACCTGATATGCTTCAGCGAGGAAACATCGAATTTTATAATTTCTTAGGTTATCGTTCAGCACAACAAAGCGGATTGTTTGAACATCCATTATAAACGTTAAAACACATACCAAGCCCTGCAGTGATTGAGATTTGATCATGTGTTTTTAATTAAAAGGGAAATTTAACACCAAACAATGCAACTTCGATAATATCTTTCCTTAAGTGTATATATTTATTTAATAGCGATGCTATTTCTCTGATGAAGTGGGAAGGACTTACGTAAACATAATAAATTATCTTTGACAGAAAATAACCCTCTTATACTTGTCAATTATGGATGTTTACGTAAAGCTACCCGTGAATATTTTATAAAATGCAGTTTATGAAAAATATAAAATAATTATACTTCTAATGTATTAATTTTTTTTTCGCATTTCCAATTCGAATTCATAAAAATTAATACAAAATTAATACTGCTTCGAGTGGTCTATTCAATGACGTTTAATTTTATGGAGACGTTATTATCTAAATCAAGAAAAATTCTTAAAGTTTACGTAAATTAATTAACTTTATCAATGTTTTTCGGAAAGTAAAATTTCTTTAATTAATGCGAACAATTCATAAAAAATGCGGCTATCTGATAGTTCATTTTAAGCCGGAGTCTTTCCTCTAATAAAGTTTTCGGCAAGTGAAGTTAATGGTGATTTTACATACAGAATTATCTCAACATTGCCACATAAGTAATTTTAGTATGAATACAAAACGTATACAATTTAATTTGGAACATAACACATTTACAGTTAATTATTTGCTGCAAAGTAATTGACAGTAGGCATGCCCATCCCTTTTACTATCACACAGTGTAGTCAGATGCTTCCATGTCCAATTTATCTATGAATAGATGCCATAGACATACGCATACCACACTATTGATACCGAATTGTGATTATAGGCAATCATTGCGTCTTTCTCTGACACTATCAATATTTGAAATTAAGGATAACACAATCAAAAATATATTTTTACACAGGAATGTTACAAATTATTGTTAAATAATGTCAATTGATTATATACAATAAAACAATATTCATGATTTTACTTTTACTGCATGTAAAGGAAAATAAAAACCTATAATCGAAATATTTTGTTCGCAATCTCTTCAGAAGGATGCTTACTACTCAATTTATGAATTTTGTTAAGTTTACTATGAAAATACATTATTTATAACATTTTAAATGTTTGATTGTTGAAATACCTCGTAAATTGAGATTTTTTTTCAAAAATAATCTACGTATATAATCTTCATGACTACTTGGCATAATCAAATAAGATTTACATATCTTTATCACAAATAGCCTATCGAGAAACTGTAAAAATTTCGTACCAACGGCACCGCTGTTTCTGAAATATTAGCCTTCAAATTGAAACGCTAGAATTAAATACTTGATAGTAGTACTGTGTAATTACAAACAAACTTATTAAATACCCTAGCAGGAGCTAAGTCATTGAATATCTATAATTACGGCTTAACGAATTTGAAAAATGATCCTGAAAATAAAGTTATCATTAACAAGAAAGGTATTCTAGTATCTCCTCCAATTTTGATGAAATGTGGATATGTTTAGCCAGTTGAAATCTAAGAGACGCATATTTTATTATAAAGCCTTAATTCGGTTTTAGGGAGTACATGTTTCGCATTAAAGCATGTTGTTTTCACCTACAAGTAAGATATAAGCTTCCAAGAGTAATGTTTTCACTTCGTATGAAAATTAACATTATATCGTTTGTTCAATTCAAATCTGACTTCTCTTTGTATGTGAAACGGCCAATATGGTTTAACACAATACAAAATTTATGGGCGATTTTTACCTCCTAAAACTTAATTACCGCCGATTTGAAAAGATTTGAGTTTAGATTTTAATCGTCTACAACAAACCTAAATTTCATCAAAATTAGAGGGGGATTCTTGGGATCCCTATGTTATAAGAAAGAAGTAAAATACCCTATAATTATTTATGATGTAGGTAAGACAAGTATTTCCTTTAGGATGCTTGAAATTTCCGCAGAAGAGCTAGTTCTACTCTGTTGGAACCCTGGTGAATTAATACAAAATCACATAAGATCCAACATTAGGAAAATAAAATACATACAAACGTATTTCATGTTTCTACAAAGATTGTACATAAAATAGTATATAACGATGTTTTAAACCTAAACTAAGTTGTTTCACAAATAATAAGAAAAAACGGATAGTTGGAAACTAATAAATTCTGACAAGGGTGTCAGTTATATCAGCGAACATATAGTGGATGAAATAAACTAAATATCGAAGTGCCAAGACGAAGAGAACCTAATTAAAGGAGTATACAAGAAGGGTTCTGGAATCGTAAAATATAAAAAAACTCAAAGGAGCCACTGTAAAATGAATTACATCCAACTTAGGGCATCGCGTGAAAGAGTGCACACAGTATTAAAGTGCCTACGAACAAACCAACAGTTTTCTAGCGGTTTCAAATTAGACATGTAGTAAATTTAGTTTGAAACGCAGTCATCAGATTTATCAAACAAATTAGGGGAGTAAATCTACAGAAATTGATAAAAATCTCTAAATCGCGAAAACAACATCTTTTTCGTGCAAATGATAACATAACCTACAACGCTACCGCCAGCGAAAAGATCAACTTACACTGCAATGTAAAAAGCAGGGAAGACCAGAACAAAGGTCTGCGGTCGAACAGCCCTAATATCTAAAAGTTTGAAACAAAATACCCTGAATTCTAAATAGAAAGCATTTGAGGCCCAGGACGAAGAATATTCAAAACTATTTCAACAACAAAATTTGCAGTACATATATTATTTACCCCGAAATAATATCGACAAGTTTTAAAGTAAGTGAGAATTTTATTAAAACATCCAACTAGAAGAAAATTTTAAGACTTTAAACTTTCAGCTTGATTTATTTTCAAATTAAAATTCTTTTACAACCTGAGGTACCTCAGATGCGGTCCAGTCATTGAACTCAGCTGTTTATATTTTATGTAACCTGCATCCAAGGTAGTCTTGGAAAAGGTTTTTGTATTCCATTTTTAGATAATATTTGTGTGTATAAATTTATAATTTACATATTAAAATTGGCTTTCTTAATATACGTATTAACTAATAACTTTTATCTAATTATTGAAATGGAATTGTCGTTCTGGTGAAGACCTACAAAATGAATAAAATTAATAAGAAATTTATATTGAAACTTTCGGGTAAAAATAACAGAACTATAAAACTATTGTTTTAAATATAAAAAATCCTTTAAATTACTTTGATTACCTACAACTAGAACCAGTTCACGCTTTAATTAAAGTAAATTCATTCATTTTTAAACAGTAATTACTAAATCTTCCAAAGGACAATCAATAGCTCTTTGTGATGTATTGCGTCAAAGTTCTAAAACGCTTAAACTTCAGATGCCTCTAAATATGTCAAATTTTTGATTTCTGCTACGGGTGCGTTTAATGTTTAAAATATTTCCAGCATGGTTTTTCAACATAATGCTTCCGATTTTGAAGTAAGCGGATAGAAAAAAGATTTTAAGTGCATACAATATTTCATTTTATGTAAAGCTAAGTGTGTTGAGCCCTTGTAAAGAAAGCAATCCCTTGATGTTGTCTTCTTCAAATCAATAAAGGTTGCATAGAGGAAAACATCTAAGCTGTACTAAATGTGAAGATGTGAAGAAAATTATATTATACAAGTAAAATTTTCCAAAGTCGTTTGCTGAAGTTTCAGATGTATTATCTGATCTGAAAATATCGACACGAAGGTAAGAAAACTGATATTCTTCCATGTGATGTAATGTCACTCCTAAAGCGAACACCAAGCATAAATATTTTAATAGGACAGCTGTTGAATCATCTTTCAAAGATTGATTTTTAAAACCAAGAGAAAAATGTAACAAGTTCGCACTTTTTAACAAATAAAACGGTTTTCGTTAATGCGGGAAAAAATACTGCCTATAAAATAATATGTTCAATTTACTGTTAACAGCGCATTCACTTCAAAAAAGAAACAGTTAAAAGAAGACCAAAATGATTCTTTCAAATTAAGTATCAAATAATTCAAGTGGGAAGGATTATCTACCCCACCAAAAGATTCCTCAAACAATTCTGAAGTTTTTTGTGATCTTGAGCAAGTGTCTTTATAACCAATGTAAGAAGTTAGAGAATTTATTATTATCTATAAATTTTAATTACTTCCAAGTAAGATTACTAACAGTAACAAAGTGAGAACACCCTCAATGAAAAAACCGTTTACAATTGAAAGATGAAATGTTACATCAGTGCCAAAATATTTTTGGACACATCAGTGAATAAACGAAGAATTTTGAAAGCCTTGAAACTTTTTAAAATTTGGGATTTTTAAAAACGTATTATGGCTTATGTTGTCTTAGTCTTATTAAAACTTTACTTAACCACATATTCTAACCGTTATTTACCATTTTCCTTGACAACAAAGTATTCGTTGTTCTTTTATCTTGAATTATTTTATTTATACAGAGTAAAAGTATATTAAGGTTTGGTCTAGATATTTCCGTAAATGCCAAAATTAATAACCTAGAGTTGCTTTCAGGTTTCTAGTTATTGCAGCAAATCGATGTGCAAACTAATCCCCGTAATTATGCATAATTTTCACTACTTTATAACCTCTACTATTAGTTAATTTACAGCTTCACACTTTAACCTTCACTTATGGTCGGTCCTTTAAATTTTTAACGGAAAGAGTTTTTTAACCAAATAAGTTAAACTTGTACCTACATTATCAAATATACAAGTATATAACATTAAATGCATTTTATATTACGTCCTTGAACAATTTTAAATAAAACATTGATACTGTTTTGATTTTGAAAGCATTCTTGAAATTATGTTCCACATTTAAAACAACTTTGAAATGTACACTTGTACATACATTCATAACTTACTTAGTTGTAATGTACCTATTTTTTTATATTTTTAGTGTCTTAAGTTTTGTCATATTTTTTCATAATTACCTATAAATTACTTTGCAAAATTGAAACATTACAAACAATTAACTGTAGAATATTGTATTTCAAAATTATGTTTATACAATATCGTTCAAGTAAATTAATATTTTCGAAGTTTCCTCTAGCAATGATTAACAGTACTAAATTGAAACGAGATTATTATTAATAAAGTTTAATTTAAAATATCTACTTGAATTAAATCGAAATTGCTTAGAATCGAATAATTTAATACCAATTTATTGACCACTATCCCAATTTCGAGTACTGTGTATATTCAACATTTTTTTAAATTGTTTATTAAATTAAAAGCTAAGCTATGAAATAAAAGGAATATAATACTTACCTTGTGTCTATGCAGTTAGAACTCAGACTAACAATTTATAGAATACATTAAATATTTTGTTATCAAATTGACTATCGAGAAATTACGCATTGCTTTGTGATGTCTGCATTTTATAATTATTTATATAAGAGTTCATTTGTATCTCAAGTTACTATTTGATAATTTTATTTATATGAATTTTCATTCGTATTTCATCAACTACAGTTAACAACACTATCTGTTTCGAAATATATAAAATAAATAGGTATTATCATTGAGCGCCGAGTTTTATATTTATTCTTATTTTAACTACCTATTTTGTTTAGAAAAGACACGGATGCCGCGACATTTTAGAATATGATAAACACATTACAGGCGGGCAACATTTACAAGGTAACCACGCCAAATATGAATTCAGATTTTTTGAAAATACATACATACACTATAGGCAAAAATAATCAATACGTATTTTTACATTCTCTTGCCCTATATAAAATATAGGTAAAAAAGAAGGTACTGTTTTCAACCAAAATTTTCAATGTCGAAATTTTAGTGAAAATACATGTTTTCGGGTCCCCTGAGTACGAAAATCATGTTTTTGGAAATTGGTCTGTCTATGCAACGATTCAGTTTTCCTTGAAATCGGTTATAACGATTTTGTAAAATTATTATATGTCTTAAGTCATTTGTATATAATTTACATGGTTTCTCAGAAAATTTTTTGCAAATCAAGTTATCGAAAGTACTTTTACCGTTCACTTTGAATAAAATAATTATGAAACTAAAAGACGTAGCTAAATGAAAATTTATATTTGAGACTATAACTACCTTTGTATGTAAAATCAAGAATTTGGTTAAAATCAAATAACTGGAAGTATCCCTTTATTTTTGTCATTTTTGGATATTTTCCGAATTTTTGTTGTTTGAGATTTGCTTTAAATTGCCTCTGACAATTTTTTTAAACTGAGCATATTTATGCTGAATTCTGTTTTATATGAACTACGCGGTTTCTCTAATAAATTTTCAAAAATCAAATAACCGGAAATTTTTAAAGTATTAATTGTAAACAACATATATCAAAAACTAAACATCATAGAAAAATGAAATTTTATGTTTACGTTTCCTACGTTTCGGACATGCGATGGCAAGAACTTTAAATATAATAACTGGAAGTATGACTTTCTTCTTGCCATTTTTAGGTTTTTTGCAATTTTCTCGGAAACGGCTATAACAATTTATTTAGAATATACTAGGATTCTTATGTTTTTGATACACTTTTACGTGCACTTTTAGGTTTCTTTGAAAAAAATGCGTTGAAACGAGTTACCGGAGAAACTCTCAGGAGTTAAGCGGCTTTTATGTATTCAGTAATTTGGATAGGTAATCGTTGCTATTATTGTTCCCTAAATAAACATAAATAATGGTTTAATCATTTGCGGACATTATTTGCATATCTTTAATACGTAAGAGAAAGCATTGTGTATACAGAATGGCCCACCGAAAACAGAACAGGGCCGTTTTGACCTATTAAATCGAATTTTCACAAAAACGCTCAGACACGGCGATTTTATTTATTAGGCGGACAACTTTTCCGAGTAATTTCATTCATGTCACTTTAACCCCTAAGTGGGTGTAAAAGTCACCTTTAAATAGTAATGTAAGTAAAAAGTCACTATCATTTGCAAGTACACCAAATTCTTTTATAGTGATGTTCTTACTTTTTAAATCGAGCGGTTAGTTTATGAGAAAGCACATTTACAGTTTTTTAAGAATATCAAATTTTGTATTGCATAAGTTTCCAACCGTATGAGATGATCGAGTTCTGTGAATTGAGGCTAGTTATGCTCGGTAATCAAACAAAATGACAGTCATAAATGTCGCGAGAAATACGACGTTTGGGGGAATACAAGGAAAAAAAAGTGGGGCTTGAGGTCTAAAAAAATCATAAATTCAACATTTTTAAATTTTTTAAAGCTATGCTAGATTTTACTGAATTAGTGGAAAAACATTTTTTGAATGTTTTTGGATACCGTCGGCATCAGTTTAACCCAAGATAAACTACGTGGTCTGATTTACACCTCATGTATCTGCGTGTGCTTTATTTGATTAAATGTTCGAAATGGGCGCCACCCACTTCCATGCAAACATACGACAGTTACTCAGAACGTCTTCGAACATTTCAAAGCATCCCGAGATCATTTCGTTGCATGCATTTGCTATGCGTTGCGTTAAAACATATAAAGAGACAAATTAAGTAGAATAAACTTTACTCTTTATAAAACCCCACAAAAAGAAATCTAACGGAGATAAATCTGGCAATCTTATCGGCCATTTAATGGGTCCTCTTCTACCAATCTACTGAACAGGAAACTTGTTATCTAGGTACAGTTGTAACAGTTCCAGCAGAACATATTAAAGTGTAAAAGCGACATAGAATCCAACTTGCTACAAATACGCGCGTCTTATGTTTCCGCGAATTTAAATGAAGATTAGTTTGATAAGTTATTGTAAAAGACATTTAAGAAGTGAACGGGAAGTGAGTGACCACGAAGTAAGTTCAAATAAATACTGTTTATTAACCCGAGTGTATATAAAATATTAGTTGTATTAATTAAGTAAAACTTAGAGATAACGATATATTACGCAACAACCAAAGTATCAAATAACCATTCAAATTTAAATCAGAAATAAATAGCTAACATAAAGCAACTTTAAAAACCGTACATAATTAACCAAAGAATATTAATTAAAATTGCGCAAAATTTCGACACCGATAAATTATTAATCGAAACATGCGAACGATACGCTTATCAATAACTGCAAGACCTAACAAGAAATATCAGCAACGTTCGAAGAACAGAGAGCAGTATAACCAAATTCTGTATAAAAGAGCGAAGCTTTCAGAGAAAAGAAGTTTTCGTGATAATTTTATTATACTCAAAAAGCACTTTGTTAATTGCAAAGAACGCAAACCGTCCGCTTCAATTTAATTATACTCTAAACCGTTGTCGCAGAATTTGAAGCTGCGATATTTGTTCAGACATCCGTAAGGGTGAAAAACCCCTGTTAATTTCCCGATTCTGTAGAACTTATTGTCGAAGGTTTCTGTGTTGTCTTTGAAACGGGAAGTTACCGACAATAAAGTTTAACTAGCACGCTCGCACCTTGAGTTGATTCTGTAGCGGATCTACAAGCGTCGCTAGAACCCAACACCGACGCTGCCGTCGATCACCCCTGTGTTGTCCTTGTAGCGAGGGGCCATTCGACGTCTGCAACTTCTTTTGATTCTTTCTCCCGCTGAGTAGCATTTGTCGCGGACGGTTTAAAGGATCATTGTCCGAACCAAATAAATCATTTTACGAGCGTTGCACGCCCGTAAGCAACGTGACCACACTCGCATCTGGAAAGATACTGAACTTGTTGAGTCAAACTGCTTAAGTAACAGGCGAGTCTAAATAGTTCGACCGGACGCAAACGCTTTCTTGCGAAGTTACAAAGCACCGTTCCGCGTCTACTAAAGATTAACGTCACCTCGCGACGGCTCATTTCACTCTGAAAACTCTCGATCGTACCAAACCGAAATTGTATTTATTTATGATTATTAATCATTAACTCTTGTAAATCTGTATATAAAATTTGAAACATTAAATTGAGTTATAAAATTTTATTACTGTGAATAAAATTACTTTTGAAGGTTTTACAACCTTGTTATTTCCACCGAATATAATTATTGAGTACCCAATTGTAAAAAGATCGTTTTGCATAAGAAGTCGCAATCTCTTTCGAGGGTCTCTACGTTTTAATACCTGATTTTCTCAAATTTAGGATAGCCAATTACGACCCGCTACAAAGGAGATCTTCAGCCACGACTAGAACCTGCTACCAGACCAAATCAACCCGGCCCTAAACCGATGAGCAAACCCGGCTGCAAAAATATAAATAATTTTTCTCGATCCTGTGACTTAAAAACTCCGCTTTGAACCGTTACACAGTCCCACGGGTATTGCTTAATGAGGAGAAACATTATCCTGTTGGAATATTAAACGATTTTCAAGGTATTGTTTACCATTTTCCAATATTTCAGTTA
Organism: Phrixothrix hirtus; assembly: GCA_024586415.1. Lineage (NCBI taxonomy): Eukaryota > Metazoa > Arthropoda > Insecta > Coleoptera > Phengodidae > Phrixothrix > Phrixothrix hirtus. The sequence continues at coordinate 958 of JAHWXV010549024.1, read as the reverse complement.
ACAATGGATCGACAATATTTTCCAACAAATTTAAATACATTTCACCACTCAAATTTCCAAGGACAACCACAGGTCCAAGAATACGGTTACCATAAATACTTGTCCAAACGTTCAGTCTTTCGAAGTATTGAGTGTGTTCCTGGTGAAACATTCTTGGATTTGGGTCTGATCAATAGCGAAAACTGTAACGATTAACGGTACCGTTGAGAAAAAAGGAATATTCATCAGAAAAACAAACATTAAAAAGAAAACCTGGATCAATACGAATTTGTTCGCTTATCTGCTTACAAAATTGTAAACGCCAATAAAAATCATCTTTAGTCAGCTCATGAACTAAACTAATTTTGTAAGGTTGAAACTTGTGACGTTTTAAAATATGTTGGATGGTTGTTCTTAAAATACCTGATTCATTGACTAATTTTCGTGTACTTAACCTGGGATTTATAGAGACGTGGTACAGAACAGGCGTTTCTACTAATTCAGTTTGCACTAGACATTCTACCACGCGTTTTCTATTGGATACAGACCCCGTTTCACGAAATGTCCATACTAAATCCACTACATAATTACGATGTACTTGTTTATCTCCATGTTTTTGATTAAATAAAATGGCTGTCGTATTCACACATACATTGTTTCTGAAAAAAGTGAAACAATTTTAATCTTTGCTGCAATTGAATAAACCATTTTTGTTAATGCAAAATAATGATAATTCAAGTAGAGCAGTTTTTGAAACACAAAATACGCAATATTACAACTAAAACTATAGTTTTACAAGTACTTACCTTATGACACTTGATTTTTACGGCATGTTCTTTTTTCAATTGTCTATGACAAAAATAAACTTCTACAATGTGTTATCAGTAGTAGGAGATGGGGGGTTCTGGATCCACAATTGGGTCAAGGTCATCAACCCATTGACCTTGACCCAATTGTGGATCCAGAACCCCCCTTCTCT
>JAHWXV010548877.1:0-11162 GCA_024586415.1 Phrixothrix hirtus | reverse complement strand
TTCTTTCGGGGATTTTAAATAATTAAATAATAAAAGTTTGAAGTTTAAATTAAATTTTAACGAGACCAAGTAAATACATGTAAATCATTTAAGTTTTCTTAAACTACTTGATAAACTTTAACATAATTCATGCTTGTGAACAAGACCAAATTAAAACAATTAAATTTGCTAAAAATACCTGGTACACTATGTATAAAAACTCTGGAATAGTGAAAACCTAAAATTTGTTATTCATTAATAAATAACGTAAAGAGCGCGCCGCGCCGCATCAACATCGCGACAACGGCAATCTTTGGGGTGCAAACAATCGCGCCAACATGCAACTGCGACGTCGACGTCGCTGATCTGGACGCCGTCGTATGTTGAGGTCCATTGGCATGCGTATTTACCTCCCACGTGTAAGAGAGATAGTTGATTAGAGTGTTGTATTATCATATTTTATTTTTAATTCAATGGAGCCCTGATTTTAATTTAATTCACACCGTCTAGCGTTGAAATCTTAACTTTCAGACAAAAAATAATATAGAACGACTTTATCACAGAGAGCATAAATTTTCAAGACATCAAAATAAAATTTAAGTCTCTCGATTAAAAAATTTTAAGGGTTATTAACTATGTAGGTCATCTTTAAAATTATTCCTCTGTTGTAGATTGACGTTACGTTTATGTGTCTAATTCACATTTATTGTATTGTCTTATAAATTATTTTATAAACTTAGTCACCACTTAAACTACTAAAACGTCAGCTTTTTACAATGAATAAATTATAAAACAATTGTATTATTATATTATTCCTTTAACCTTACGCATTTAAGTGATCACAACTAATTATTATAAATTATATTTTGCATACCTATTAATCTACATTCTTAGCTGCCAACTAGCTAATCGAATATTTATTCGACTAATTAAACCAGGTACTGTGTAAAATTTAATAATTTTGGACGCAGTTTTAAGCATCAAGCGCTTCCAACTACTGTGGTAAATTCATCATAATTACAGAATGGGAACGCTAACCTAGCGTACACGCGAATATGCACCTAAAGGTGGTAACAGAGTTTAGCAATGATTGTACTCATTAACTAGCCGTTCGTTTAATTAATTTAAAGGAGGTAATACGAGTCAAACTAGAAAGTAAATATACCTAGCCACGAAAAAACATTTAACACGACCGAAAAAGGTTTGCCAAATAGTGACACCTATCGTAAATACATGTGAAAAGTTTAGATTCATTTCAGTAATTAGTGTGAGATATTAGTTATATGGTGAATAAAAATGAGTAACTTAAAATTAGAGTATCGAAACGTCACAAAGTTTCTGACCAAAAGAGTCGAAAAAAATTGTGTATGGTGATATAAAATGTTGGTCCAGCCAGTTTCGTTGGGGACGTGAGTCCATCATAAATCTGAAGGCCAAATACAGCAACAAACGAAGCGGCGATTCAAAGAGTTAAAGCAATGGTCCTCGAAGATTGTCACAAAAAGCTGTCAACAATACTTAGAAACTAGGATTATAAATACCTTCCATGCGAATATGAGGAACCTGTGGTCTAGGTGGGCGCCTCGTTTACCTACATCTGAATAAAAAGTGCCTAGGTTAAAAATTTCGGAGTCATTTGGAAACTTTAGCTGGTGATTCTGAATTTCTGTCTCAGGTTGTGACTGAATATGAGACTTGGGTGCATCATTAGGATCCTAAGACAAAATTGGAATCAAAGCAGCGGATTAACAAGGGTCTTCACGTCCGAAGAAAGGGCGGACTCAAACATCTGTTCGAAAGACATCCTCCAAATCGAATATGAACCAAGAGAGGCCACAGTACACATTAAAAAAGTTTAGTAAGACAATTGATCAGCGAAGACCGCTTTCATGACTACGCAGCAATCCATAAGGCGGCCAAAATCCGAACAATAGTGCAGAAATTCAACCTCTTAGAGCTAAATTATCCACCGTATAACCCACAGGAATTATCGTGCTGGAGGGAAAATGGCTCAAGTGCGTTCCTGTAGCGAGGACTCTATTACAAAATAAAAATGTGAAGAAAAATGTATCTTTTTTATTTTAGATACCTTACAATACAAAGTGGGTTAAATGTCACGCTATCCTTTTGTTTTGGCGCCCTTTATATATAGCAATGTTTTTTATTTAATTTAAAGCGAGCCAACTATTAGGATTATGTGTCGCGATTTGGTTTTGACAGCTGTGTATTGTGGACGTTTCAGGCCGGAGGGTGCGCTGTAAAACTGATACCCGATATAGGTGATAAGCGCCCCTTCTGATCCAAAGCATTCTGCCGACTCATGCAGGACCCCAAAGACTAACTTTTCGGAGGAGGAGAGCTTTGGGATACGCTATAACAAGACGAAAATGTCTTTGGGCGTTTAAAGGTTGAGGGACATGGCGTTTTTGATACTGAAACAGCTGGTTGCTCCGGCTGCCACAGTAAATCGTGGGGGGTTTTTGTTCATATAGAATTGAGCTAAAAATTCAAGACGGCTTACGAGAGCAAAAATTGGGTAAAAGTCGTTATATTTGCGCGCCACCTTATCTGTTTGTCGATACGAAAGTTTTAATTACTGGAGACTAAATGATAAGGAATTTAATTCCAACTTTATATTTGGTTTCTCGTACGCCACTGGAGAATCCCTCCTAAAATCGTACTGTTAGGCTTACAATATGTGAGTGTTCCTTAAGTACTTAAATCTATTATTTTTCTATAAGAAAATTATTGTTATTCCTTTTATTACTAGGATTACGAGAAATTCTAAAATAATAAAAGCATTTAGTTTTTGACTAAATGATTATAATAAAATAATATAACTTATACAGGCAATTAGAGCACAATTGGTTAAACAATTATTTACTAATTAACAAAACGGTACTAGAAAAGAAGACGGGATCCCCAATTTACTTATTTACAATCTACCTAAACTATTAACAAAGCATTGGCCCCTTGAATTGAAGTAGTTAACTATACTAAATGTCTATCTTTGCTTTAAATTTGAAGGAATTCATATAATAAAACAACAAAATGTCTAACTGAGACTTGACGGTAGCAACTTCGCGGCGAGAGGTGATTACGTTACCAAAAAAAGCATTGAGGGTCGTATTCCTCTTAGTGAAACTTGCTGGTTTATCAAGTGGAAAGGCCTTAATAACAGCGAAATGGCAACTTACTTAAGATTGTTTGTGATTCGTGGCTTTAGTAGCGGGATTCAATACCTGCCGAAGTTCCTGATTATTACGTACTTGGAGTACCTTCCAAACGTCCTATTATCCCTTTGGCCAATTTGTACGAGGATTACAAAATTTGACCCAATTCTTATTTGATTCGCATGGAGCGCCAATTTTCCTAATTCGCTACGATTCAGACAGTCGGTAGTTGATACGGGTCGCTAGTCCGTATTGTTGAATTCGAAAACAGCAATGCCTAACGATACGTCACACCTCACTAATATGTGCTTGCACTTGAGAGCTTTGGTCTCAACTAACTAATTTTGTATTCCTTCACCTTGAAATTGTCGGGAAAAGGGGGGTTTGGTGGTTGCCATTTACTTATAGAAACAAACATGGTTTTGTGAGAAGCTGAAGTTGTAAGTTGTAATTACACTCGTAAATCAGGGGTTTTCAAGGTTCATTATTATAAACGAAATTCGTAATAACCTGTAAAATCCTTATTTATAAATTTTGATACCAAATGAATACTGGTAATTTACACATTCGATTTTGTTATTGATTTCCTTATATACAGGGTGTTCCCAAATTAAAGATAGATGTTGTAGGAATTTTAGCCGCGCTTACAATGCTCTGCGCCGAAATGAGTACTTCGGGGTCGACCTCAAGCCCCTCGTCCTACTTTGAGCGTCGGGTGCCGACATTGATGTTGGATTTGAGGGGGCACTGGTTTCAAATCAAATAGCGTGTGCACGACGTAGTGCTCGAAAGTGTTTATAGCTCTACGGAGAGGCAGCGAACACTATCACGTTTATTACGGATGCATAAAATTGATGATAAAAAATACCTGTCGAAAGAATACGTTGAAACTGTCATAAGTCAATTGCTGTAACTCAGCGGGAATTTCGAAGAAAATATTGAAATCGTTTTTTAAACAATTGAGGAGCACGCTACGGCCGTAAATATTCTGAAGTGCCGAACGCGGAGACATGGTGCGCAATTAAACACCCTTCACGCAAATTACGTCGATTTTAAAAGTTGGCCTCCATCATTTCCCATTTAAAATCCATGTGCTGCAACAACTGACGCCCAAAGACTATAATTACCCTTTTCAATATTGTAATACCATTATAAACCATACTCATGAACTTATCATATTTATGCAAAAAGGCGTTACGATATCAAATTCACTAAGGACATAGATGCAGAGTCACAGCTAACTTACTGAAGACGAAGAGGTTTGACTTACCTCCTACTAGTCTTACTACTGGATCCAAAATTGATAATAAATAAAATAAGCCATCATCTAGTGAAATCGGGTACACTTAAAGTTGCGACAAAGTGCAAAACATTAAGTGAAATGTCGAGGGATTAAAAAATATGTAAAATGGATTGTAACAGGTCAAAAAGGCGCTACGATATTGTAATCTATAAAGAAGTAGACCAAGAAGCACACGGGACTGACTGAAGACAAAGGGGTTTAACTTACCTTCTACTAGCCTTACCACTAGGTCTGTAATTGGTACGAAATAAAATAAGGCGCCACCTAATAAAATCAGATACACTTATATCCTGAGATCCAGAATTAAAGAATTAAGTACGATGTGAAAAGTTTTGAAAATATGCAAATTGATTGTAATAGGTTAAATAATCGCTACGATATCAAAATCGATGAAGGAACAGACACAGAAAAACAACTGACGGAGAGAAGGCGGTCAGACGTTCGCTGTTGACTCCATGAAGCCGCAGCCGCTTATAAAGTGAATTAAATTACCTTCAAGCAAGCCGTCGTGCACTTTCTATGTACGTTGAAATCAATGCCCTCTCCAGTCCAACACCGAAGCACGATGAGGGGCTTGAGGCCGACCCCGAAGTACTCATTTCGGCGTGGAGCGTAGAGGTCGCCTTTTCCAAAGAGTCGGGCTCTGGGGTCGCTTATAGCTCTGCAGGATTCGTCGGAACGCTCCGGATCAGAAGGGAGCCTACATCACCAATCGGGGATCAGCTTTGAAGCCCACTCTCCGGCCTGAGCAGATATTAGCCATCGTCCTCTCACAAACACTTAATCCACTCAACAACTACTACCGGGTTTTACAACGAGCTTGCCACCGTTTCTTCGTCTTCCCTACCGGTACGTACCAGAACCGCCACCTGGCTTCCATCTTCGCAGGCGTGATACGGGACACTTGCGCTTAGGCATCGATGGGTCCACCATATCAGCGATCCTGAATACGTCATTTCGGGTCTCGGCATAATGCAGCTTCCACTTGCCGTTGTGGAACATGCCGTGGTTCAATTCAGAAGGTGGTGACAATTGTCGGTACCCATAAGCTTTTCGGAGGACTTCCTGTCATTTTTCAACGGACCTCCCGTGCCCATGATGGAATCATGTTGGTCGATAGCTTGCATCGGGTTCGCTGAATTGCAACTCTCCGAAAAGCAAGGTGACAAAGCTAGTTATTTCCTCTGCGGGAACTGACGGAAGACAGTTCGGTTTAAGTTACCTTCTACTGGTCTTACTACTAGGTTTGAAAGCGGTACTAAGTAAAATACCGCACCTCGTAATGAAATAGGCTACATTTATAGCTTGCGATCCAGAACTAAGCAATTAAGTGAAATGTCGAGGGATCTAAAAATGTGAAAACTTGAATGTAACAGATCAAAAATGCGCTACGATGTCAAAATTATGAAGACAAAAGGGTTTGACTTACCTGCTTATAATCTTACTACTGGATTTAAATTTGTATTAAATAAAATAGAGCGCCACTTAGTGGAAACAGCTACACTTGAAGCTTGTAATCCAGGCCCAAAGAATTAGGTGAAATGTCGAAGAATCTGAAAATATGCAAATTGATTGTAACAGGTCAAAGAAGCGCTACGATAGCGAAATCGATGAAAGGGTATATACAAAGGAACAGCTGACTGACTGAAGGCAGAAGGGTTTGACTTACCTTTTACTTACCTTATACTACTAGGTTTGAAATTAATCCTAAATAAAATAGCGCACCCCCTAATAAAATCGGCTAAACTAATAGCTTGCGATCCAGACCATCGAAGGATTTGAGAATGTGCAAAATTGACTGTAACGGGTAAAAATGGCACTAGGATGTCAAAATCAATAAAAGAATAGATGCAGAGACACGACTCGCTCACTGAAGACAGAGAAGTTTGACTTCTCTACTATTAGTTTTACTACTGAATTTGAAATTAGTACTAAATAAAATAGGACGCCACCTAGTAAAATGAGATATACTAATAATTTGAGATCGATGAGCAAAGGACGAAAATACTATTTTAATTATACTATAATTTACGGAACTTGGTGACAGCTATAGTTATTTGCGATTTTTCAGCGATTTTAATACGCATTTTACGTTTGCAATACGAGTTTTATTCCTATGTTTACATTACCAAGATTTCTTAAATTATCTTACAAGTGATATTTAGTATAATTAATACCTTAAGTTGCGTTTTGTGTGCATTTTATTAACTTAATTAAAGCATTTAAGCAGTTAACAATAAGCTTTTAAATTAAATACACAAGATACAGTATGTCCTTAAATATTCATTTATAAAATTATTTACAGATGTTTTATTTACAATTTAATGTTTCTAGTTATAAATTTTCATTAATATCAATATACAGTTGCTAGTGAAACATTATTAAGATCAAAGAAATTTCAAACGTTAGTTGTATTAGACTAACTAAAAGAAAACTTAACTATAAAACGTTAAGAATCCAACTCGAACCATCATACTTAAACAATATTACTCAAAACGTGTCGCTACAGTTTATAAGGGTAAAAGGTGAAATGTTTCTAAATACTTCGGCTATTACGTATAACTGCTTTTATTTATCATATTTAGAAATTTAAATTATGTTAAATAACAATTTAAAATAATTTCGTACCTTTTCGTATATCTAAATTTCAATAATTAGGATATTTTAATCAGAGATGACATATATCGTCTGTAAAGCCTACTTTATTTAACATTTAATTGACATGCGCAAGAATTTTGTATAGTTCTAATTTTAATAACTGAAGAAAACAGATCTGTTTTTTAAAATTTTCCAGACTAATATTATTGAATTTTAGTTTTAACTGAAATTACAACTACGGTAATTTCTTCAATTTAATATCATGTGAAGTATCGAGATTATAATGAAATTACCGTAGCGTATGTTTTTATAAAATACTCCTCGAGCCCACATGATCTTTTTGTCCAGCCGCGATTAAAAACTTTTTACACCGATTTAGGCAGCCTAAAGTTACCGTTATATTAAAAATGATTCATTAACATTAATTTAAAGTTAATGTAAAATAATTTTATACTAACAAGTTAGGTATTCCAGATGTCCAACCCTGATTTTGATGAAGTTTAGGTATGTTGTAAATAATTAACATATAAGAGACCTTTATCTTTTGTATGTGCTCTTAAATAGTTTTATGGGGAAAATGCCACCACCCTCAAGGTTGAAGTTGTATGTGACCACTTTGGCTGTTCCCGTAGAAATAGTACACCGATTTGAGTGGAACAAACGCTAAAATGATCACCTTCGTCCCCAATAGAAACTTAAATTTTTCAACGCTTTCAACTTGTTTCAAGGGTGATAACTACGCTTAAGAATATATGAACTAGGCAAATACTCTCCTTGATATATGTTTGTTTTAATTTCAATATAAAATTGTATTAAGTGGTATAAAAACATCATTCATTTTATGCATACACCATCGTAACCAATTATGAAAAACTATACAACCATTTCAATTCAACACATTAACATTTATCTACAAACCGTATCAAGTAATAACCCCATGAGATAAGAAAAAAGGTTTAATAGATAAGGCTTCAAAAAGCAATTCTCATTGAGGTATACACGGCCAATTCATAAGCGTTTCTGCACTGCTATGCAATTGTGTTATTTATGTTATAGAAAATATATTTCAACAGATTGACACAATTTTATAATGAAAAGTATATTGTCGAAATAGGACATTATGTATAAGTGGAACAATATTATTAAGTTAACCTATATATTTACCATCTATGCATATATTGATTCATAACGTATATACAAGGCGTCCACTTTCCGGCGTATAAGCAGGCAATCTCTATTATTGGTGAACATAGAAAGCTGCAGTTTTCGCGAACTTATGCTACTTGTTTGAGAAACCCGATTTCGATATCCCTTTTTATTTCCGAGATACAAAGAGAAATTGAAAAAATACCATGTTTGAGCACCTTCCCTATCTACTTTATTCTGTAAGCTATTCGAACATTTTCTACAATATACCAATTCCTAAAAATAAATTAAACTTATGTTTTTCAAATGGAATGCCTTGCATGTATTTGCAATATTTTAAATTAGTTTAAATTGAACTTTTCGAAAATATAACATACTTGGTATGTATTCAAAACATCAACCCTGAATTTGTGTCTATATAAATTCGCATCTTTGCTAATCTAGGAGATCTAGCGAAAGTTGCTTAATACGATTTTTAATTATTTCGAGTTAGTAATTACGTTTTTATTTTTGTCTCACCTATTTACTTTCAACAATTTTGTTTTAGCTATAGTAGCTTTCGAACTTCATGAATCTATGAAAAAATTTAATTATTATTTTACGTATCCAGTGAGATCTTCCCGGGACGAATAAAGTCGCTATCCGAATATCTCTTTTTTACGTTATGTGTGATAGAAATGCTTATTATCAATCAAACAACTGATATTTTTGTAATGAGTTAAGAGGCAGATTTAAATCCAGGATATAGTCTAACTTCATGTACATATGTAGTGACCTACACTCGATGCAAAGCACCTTTTTTTATAAATATGATGCTAAAGATAGGCTTGAGGTTTAACACCAAAATTAAAGTCGATAAATATGTAAATAAAAGTCCTCTTCTTTGTCAATAATTATCTAAAAATGTTTTAATTCCTTTTTAATATCATTATTAGTCGAAAGATTTATGTTACAGAAAATCACGTATCCGAAGTGTCATTCAATGTTGGAGCACGGCCCAACAAGGAAAGCACCTAAATGCAAATTTATATTCTCTAAAGAAAGATATTTTTTCGTTCTAATTCACCTATGTGGATTGTTTCAGATTGTGAGAAATCTGAATATCATTATAACATGTACTAGAATCTTTAATAGAGAAACACTGATGCGTAACTGGCTCAGTGAAGATGAGGTGATTCAACTTTTATAATCAATATCGTCCAACATAGTATCTAAATTAATAAATAAAGGAAACAGATACCACTTGTTTAAGGTCGTTGAACTTAGTATCCGAACAAGAGAATTACGAGGCTTTAGAAAGGTAATACATGTCAAAACTGAAGCTACAGGCTATATAGCATGCCTAATACAGAACTTTATGAATGAGCTAGGTATTTACGAACGCACATTAAATGTCCTACGCAAAATAATCATATTATACAAAAAAAATCAAATTAAATACAAAATTATATAAACGATATCGTGTTAATTAAAAATTAAAATTAAACGCAAATTTACAGATAAAACTCAGAATAAATATGTTCAATCCGTGATAAAAGCATTTAAGAATAATATATAATTTTATTAGACGTTAATAATATTAACTAAATGGAATAAAACATTTTACACGAAGAAATTATACAAGTAACAATATTGAAATTATAAATATTAAATTTGAAAGTCAACCTCCTAAAGGGAAGTTCCCAAATATCTGACGATTAACTTTATATGTGATAAGGGCCAGCACGTATTATTGACATTTACCAAGGAAGCAATAATTTCAGCGCTCAGACATAATCTAGTAGTAAATAGAACTTCATGGATGGACGACTTCAAGTAAGATACCTTGAATGGATGATCGATGAAAGATAGCATCCTAAAATTCTGCTTGGTCAAACTATGCTTTAAACAATGAAGTTGGGTCCCAGGCGATAGGTTTTGTACATTCAGTTATCCTAACTCAAATCGGAAAAACTGCGATATTAAAAATATCTCTTAGTTATTTCAAATGTAACAACGATAACTGGGAAACGTTAAAAACTTTGAAGTACTAGAATTTAATATGAACAAACGCCCATTTACTACAATATTATAAAACCATTTAAGTGAAGAATCCGCTTAACAGTTCCTTCCCTTAAAAATCAAATCACGTCTTCCACAATTAATGTTACGTATAATAAGATTATAACTTAAAAATATATATGTGATTCTGTTTTACTCCACAGTGGAGATTAAACAAAGAGCACATGAAATTGGAACATACATTATTTTAAAGTAAAACTTCCTACTTTTACTGTATATAAATTTCAATTGAGTACAGCATTGTTATTAAAATTACTTAAATAAAAATATTAAAAAATACAGATCAATTTTAGTTAAACTTAATCTCACCTTTATATAGAATAATTTAAAAAACGTGTAAACGCTTACAAGGCCTAAATAAAAGATGAACATGACAAGTCTTCAACGTAGGACTGAATAGAATCACGTCTGAAATGAGTATAAACTTGTTATTGAAGACAGAAACGAGATTGTCACTTTGCTAACCGCCACTTTTTATCGTATTTGCATTCAATTTAACACAGCATTATTAATATCATGCATTTCTATATTTTATCGACTGTGATTTTACATTAAATTCCGTTCGTTACTATTATTAAAACTTACAACGGTTACTACATAGACTATATTTCTTTCGTAAATTGTAATAACTCTTTTATTTACGATTTTATTTATTAAAATGGATTATGATAAAGTTGGTTTAATTAAATTAAAAACTTACGTAAGTAGGATATAATACTTTTTCAAAAAGCCTATAGTATTGAATTTGATTAATCTAAGTTATATATACGTAAATATATTTTCAGTTACAGTGTATTTCGGGGAATTATTTTCTTAAAACGCAGGTTATTCTTCCATACTTGGAGATACTGCCACGGATTCTAGCTCAGTAGCTATGCGGTAGAGTAGGGGGGGGGGGGGGG
>JAHWXV010548616.1:0-12653 GCA_024586415.1 Phrixothrix hirtus | reverse complement strand
GTGCTGTCTTAACCCTTTCTAGCTTTTTGGCTAAGATAGCTATTTTCCAATTAAAGCTAGTGGCGCCCTCTTTCACTATTCACCAGTATTTAGACTAAAAAGATCACTCTTCCCGAGCATCTGCCACGCATATCATAAGATTCGTTAAGAACCCAGCCCTCTCGCAAGTTAGTCGACGCAAAACCGCTTGGGAAGTCCCTAAAAGTCCGTATGACCATCTTAAGGACTTTAAATCCATTTTAACCTGTGGCATGTTTTAATAAATTTAGTCTACGTTGTTTCATTGTCAACATATTTAGCCCGAAAAGTGGCTACATAAAATTTAACATTTTTCATTACCTAATGAAGTTTCTTTCCTATGATATGGAGCTTGTTTACTGTCTGCAACTTTGTGTCTTATGAGGAAAGAACTCGCCCTTTTAAAGGAGTAGCCAGCTTCCAACTACTCTGTTGTCCAAAAAAGGCTTGAATCTTTCAAGGAGTGTATATTAATCCCTCTAGATATTTCGATGCTTTCAAGGGGATGGCCAGCCTCAACCACCCTAATTATAGGCTTTGGACCTTGAAAGGAGGTCACAGTGATCAAGTAAAACTCAGATTTACGACTCGTTTATTTTCACTAAATGAAATGTTTATATACATATGTTTGGCGTGACGTTCGTATTAAGTAGTAGATTTAAAGTACAGGTATTTCTGTAACTTAATTTATAATTTGCCGTCTGTGCTATCCTTATTTTGTTTAATCTTAATTTTGGGCTTTTTGTTTATAATATAAGTTTATTACGTAAAGGAATGACACAGAAAGTTTTGCTGATAGACTTAGTTGCATCTTAATTATTACGTTTGTGCTGATATACTTACTCGGCTTTCACAATCTATGTTCTTTAATTACCTAGATACTTGAACTGTGGTATGATTTTTCACTTAAGAATTTGGTTTTGAATATTTCCCTTTTTTAGGGTTACTTATATGTACATATTTGAAATACATTTTTTTTAAACTTATTTCTACCTTAATTTCTTGTTACACTTAAGACATAAATTATAAGTTTTATCTATTCCCTACGTAGCTCTCATGTCTGGTTTCTGTTAAGATTGAATCTTAACACCTATATGATGATGTAGTTATCTAAATTCTTATTAAGTTTAAAATTTTATAAAAAGAAGTGTAGAATTTTTAAATTTTGTGTCCATAGTTTTAAGTGCTTCCAGCTATTTTAAAGTTAAATTGGTAATATTTCTTTAACATTAAATTATTTAATGTTTTCAGTATTATGAAAATGAACCTATTGCAACATCAAATTTGACTCCATTCCCATTTAAAACATCAAGTCGCCTTGTATCTCAGAAACAAATTAAGTTAGAAACTTAAAAAAAAAGCAATGCAGATCATAGATGCTTTTACTTTTGTGCATAATTTCAAAACATAGCATTCAATAGTTTTCAAAATATTCTACTGTTGCAATACCTTTTATTAACCTTGTATATGAAGTTCTTCGGACATTTGAAGAAAATTGAGTACATATTTTATGAGGGGGTAACCACTATCTAAATTTTGTACACCATTGCCCAGTTTCGGAAATGTTTTGCTTTTATTGCCACATTTCTTTCAATTGCCGGGCAATTAACTTCCATTACCGTATTTCCGCAATGCATTGCCGCATTTCTTTCAATTGCCGAGAAATTATTTTCCATTTCCGTATTTCCGTAATACATTGCCGCATTTCCGCAACACATTGCTGCATTTCAATAACTATTTCAACAGTGCTTAGTTTATTTATGTATTTCTTTACCAATTCCGGTATTATTGGAAGCATTTATATTATAATTTAGTTCTGTTACATGTTAGTTATTTATGTAACTAATTTAAAACCATTGTAACAACGAACTTGTAAACATTATCACACGAATTTTTAAAATACATATGTTACATGGAGAACTTGTTTTCAGCTAGATTTTATTAAGGAACAACTATTCTAATTATGTAAAGAACTTTACTTAAGCTTGTTTCTTGCATATTATTTGAAATCTTTTATTAATCTAGGAAAGGAATTGGTGGCAATTATTCATCAAATCGAAGTTCCTCAAATAATCAATTTCTTGAAAAAATACATTTTTTCTACAACTACCTCTAAACTAATTGGTTTACACACTGCTGACAATCATTTATCCTTGAATTTATCTATGTTAGCGACGATGTGTAAACACGTCCGTTAAGATGAGTTTACACACTAATAATGCAAACAAACGCTAAATACCTAAACCTATATCTAATTATTATATGCAGGCTGTTTCATAAACAATGGGCAATGCTATAGCTTCCATATTTATTATCCGATTTTAATGAAACAAACACCAGATTAAATAACTCAAAAAGTACTATGTGCTGGCAAGAAAATAAGCGTAAGTCCTGCCTTCTTAGAGTGGCGATAGTCAACTATTTTTCTTAAATAACTCGTTATAGTTTTTTTGACTGATTCTTGTGGTGATTTCTCTTCTGATTTCAAAAATGTATAACATCCACTTTTGCTTTAAACTTTGGGAAAAAACGACATTTTTCTATAAAAACATACATACATTGCGGAAAAACTGATTTGAGCGTAATTTTGGTTATCAGTGAATGTTTAATGGTTTACTTATTAAGTGTCGAAATGTATCACCGAGAATTAACAGATATGTTGCAGGTTTACTTCGGGTGCCCCAAAAACAGTCACGCAGCAGTATGTACCTATCGGAACACCTTCTAGGTAGGGAAATTTCCACATTCCAAAACTTCATAAGGTTCGAAGCTAACCTACGAACATGCGGATCTTTTAAAAAGCAAAAATCAACCCAACGTGAATACCAGCACAAATATCTGGAATTGAATATTCTTTTATATACTCAGTAACATAGAAATTGCAACACCAAGAAGGGGTTAGAATTTCCAGATGAAATTTTGTAGGAAGGTTCAACTAAACTATAGTAATAAATCATCAAAATTTGGGAGGAAAATCTTTATTAGTTAAACAAAATTTTATAATAACTGTTAATAATGTGTGGTGCGACCTCTCTGATTTACACATTCATTTACACGTCGAGGCATTGATTGAATAAGATGGTTTATCTCGTCTTGAGGTATTGCCTCCCATGCAAGTCTCACCTCATGTTTCAAGGCCTCCAAAGTCAACGGAGGACACTGTAAATTTCGCAAACTTCTACCCATTATATCCCATATACGTTCAATGGGAGAAAGATCGGGAAATCTTGGAGACCAGGGCAAAAGATGAAACTGGGCCTGCTCAAAGAAGTTCAAGGAAAACCTTGCTACAAGTGGACGTGTATTATCTTGCTGGAATAATGGATTTTCGAACTCTTGTAAGTATGGCAGAAGATGTGTTCCAACCACCTCCGCACTATACCGTTGTTATGTCATATTGCCTCAAATGAACACCAAAAGAGACCTGCTACCATAAGTAGTCACACCCCAACCATAACACCCACAGTGCGGTGTACGTCCTTCTCAACTGTAAATGGAAGAATCGGTCCTGCATCCCGTCTTCTTCTGACTCTCATACAATCGTCTTGCATTCCTAAACAAAATCTAGATTTGTTACTAAAGACAATACGGCGCCATTAAAAATTCCAATGAGATCGTTCATTGCACCATTATAACGGTTGTTGACAATGTTCTACAATCAAAGGAAGCACAAGTTGCGGACGATATTATGTTAACCCAAAACTTCACCAAACCACTGGTCATCAACTATAGAGGAAAATCGTTCTCTAAATGCCAGTTCTCTTAAGCGACGATCTTGACGCTCATTCATTCTTCTTCAAGCCCCGGTTTCTCTTATACAATGTTCTTGGCCATCTTCAAACCATACATGATACACTAGCATTACAGTAGACCGATTTCGATTTACACGAGCTGTGTTAAATTCGCTTAATTGACGGCAATATCCTTGTTTCCGGGACTCTAGGCATGATCTAACAAACAAAACACATTAACAAAAGAACAACAACTAAAATAATGTTAATTAACAATGAAGAAGAACAACAAATCGCACGAAAAAGACAGACCGAAAAAGTTAGCAAAAAAATATAACAACTGTCAGATGTGACGTTATCACATTACCACTTGATCTCAAAAGTTAATCAATTATTACTTAATGTCAACCCAACATATCTACCAACTTTGATTAAGAAATTCCTACTCCTCCTTGGTGTTGCAATTTCTATCACCGAGTATATATGGAGATCTTATTCTTTTACGCATGAAATTCCGAACAATTTGAGAACATCGAACAGCACAATTCATTTAATTTAAAACAAGTACAAATTGAAACCCTCTGTTGCTTCAAAGTTCATCTTATCCGAGAAAATGGTAGGGAACGAAGATTGTAATTTTGTAATTGGTATTTAGTTCAATTACGAAAAGATTCTATGTTATATACGAAAATGGTCTGGTTCGATGAATGCACGTTCAGCAATAATGCATTTTTGATAAACATTCAGCGATGAATGTTTGCAGAATATTTGCAGTAGTGATGCTAGAATAGGGAAAAACCCAGAATTTTTATGGGACGTAATTTTCAAAATAGATTTAGTTCAAATGTCTGGTATGATATTCTGAATGATAAATTAATAGGACTTGTTTATATAAATGGAATTTTGGATGCA
Organism: Phrixothrix hirtus; assembly: GCA_024586415.1. Taxonomy (NCBI): domain Eukaryota; kingdom Metazoa; phylum Arthropoda; class Insecta; order Coleoptera; family Phengodidae; genus Phrixothrix; species Phrixothrix hirtus. The sequence continues at coordinate 7,992 of JAHWXV010548616.1, read as the reverse complement.
GATAAATACCATGCACTTATTTACAAGAGTTTTTGGATGGATTCCTCTTAACTGAAATGAATATACTGTACCTTTAGGAAGACTGAGCTGCATCTTACAATAATATGAGCAAACAAAGGTTGTCTTTGAGATCTTGCAAGTGCCCTTCACATTTTTCACAAAAAATAGCAAGATATTTCTATTTAGCAACCCTGAAAACCCTATTCACAAAATTTAAATACAAGCATTTCGAAAGTGAACGCTTTTTCATGAAAACATAAAATCAAATAAATTCCTTACAATGCCCATTACTTTTTAAAAAGCAAAATGGTACCAAGATAAATTGGTCTAAATCGGACAATTTTAACCCAAGGAAGTAGCCATTGAAGTATGGCCTATTATTTACTGAACACCCTGTATTTATCTGTATAATAATAATAAAAATTGTATTTGTAATTATTGCAACTTATAAAATTCAAATTTAGCACTGTAATTTACATTATATATGACAAAATTATAAAACTTTTAGCTTGATATCATTAATATTTTCATTGGTTATTTGCTCTCAAAATTTGTATAATTTAACCTTGATCGCACGCATGAAGACTATTTTTGAAAGCACATTGCCTTAGAAAAGTATTAATATCTTTCTTATTTATCAACATTTTGAATAGTTCTGCTTTAAAAAAATTTTAAATACTTGTATCAAATGTACGATGATGAATTAGTCAAGAAATCACCCAAGTTGTGCATTTTTTGAAAGTAAAAATTTTACTTGCAAAAGATATTGTAACATATTGAAATATGATCCAATATTTATAAAAGCATCATTTTTTAAATAACAAGGCGGTGAGATTATTTCATAAATAGAACTATCAAATAACTTAATAAATAAGAAATAAATTGATATTTTGCTGAGTCAATGCGCTTTCATGTATGGATTGAGAATACAAAGACAAACGATACGAATTTGGTAGGCACATGATTTTGAAAATATTAATAATATTTGCCGATATATAAACGCTGGTGCATTTCTCTATTTTGTAACCATTCAAACTTCAAGTATATAAATCAAAAACGTTTAATTTACGACCAAGAAAATGACACAGTTTGATAATATTTCGTATTAGATTAAATTAGTAAAGTAAGTTACAATGGAAATGGTCTTTGTAATATTCAAAGCATGTGCGGCGATTTTCTTTTTTTATCAATACAATTCACTGTTGACTGATTGTAAAATTATTAGCTTCATTTCAGTACCTAATGAAAATAATCAGAATCCATCGAAAAGTTCACATGAATTTGACAAACAATAAACTTGATTGATTCACTTGATATAAAATATACATTGTATATACATATGTACATAATTACTATTTTTTAGGTACGTAAACAAATAATAACATCTTTACTTCCAAATGAATTAGTTTTGCGTCTATAAACAAGTTAACAATGCTGTATTGCTACATCGCATTCCTTATAATTTCCGAATATTGCTGACAATTCTAACGCATTGCCGAGCATTTCCGGCATTGCCAGCACATTACCGGGCATTTCTGGCATTGCCTATGCATTGCTGAACAATTATTGTGTATTGCCGCATTGCTTAGTGCATTTCCGAACATTGCCGTCAAATATGCACACCTATTGCCGGAGTGGTTACCCCTCGATATTTATAGTCACATTGGAAGAAAACGTAAAATCTATTATAAGGAGCAAAAGTGACTTTTTGTGGTTTGTGTGTAGATATATAATAAAAATATACAAAATTAAAAAATGCCTAATAAAAATCCAGGTTATTTCAAGAAATGATTAATAGATACCTTCATTTTGTCGACTATTTGACTGAATTGTACTATATGATTCCTTTTAAATTCATCTTGTGTTACTACAGTTGAGGTGCGATTTAAAATTTGTTCTAAAAGTGGTTGTAAATCATTATTACCATTTTCTTCCTCAGATTCGGAACTGTAATAAATGGCCTTGTCTAACTATTTCGCTTAAACTTTTTCCTCTAAATTCTGTACCTCTGTCTTTTTCGGTTATCTAAAAAATGACTTAGTTAAATTTATTTTCATGCGAATACACGATGTTTACATATAAAATTCTTCGTGGGTTTTTTGTATGTCCCATAAAATTGGTAGTTGTTTCATTTTGTCTTTTTCCATGCTCAGTAATTGGAGGGTAGTTACTATGTGCTTTCGAAACTTGGTAGAAGCCAAAAGTGACGGATTAGTAGCACCACAATTGAAAGCCAATTTTCTGATTACACTTACTCCAGATATACATCTCTCAGACGAACCCGGATATGCAAAAAGATAAGGATTTGATTATGGTACAATATTTTGGTCCCTTCTAATTTGCAGTAGGTAAGCCATAAATACTTGAATTCGTTTAGAAAATAATATCGGTATAGGTTTAGAACCTTTGCAATCTGTGACGACCCTTTTAAACTTTTTACTGATAATTTTTTCAACGTTGGTTAAAGACGCCATAAATGGTTCTTGATGAACTGCATTAGGCATTGTATTATAAGTAGCTATTTTCAAGTATTGCACATCACCTATACGTTTGTGGTTAAACATCACTGTTTGAACAAAAACACATTCCAATAATTTTCTGTAATTAATTAAAATATCAATGTTTCAGTTTAATTTTTGAGAAACATCTTCATAATTATTGCTTAAATATATTTGGAAGGTTTGAATATCTGTGGCTAATGGTAATTGTATCAGTTTCTCCCACTGGCTCTTTAAGAACTTTCAATGCCAAGCTGGCTACTCGTTGAACCAGTGTCCTATTAATTTTTTCAAGCATGTGTGTGCATGCGTGCGTGCACGCGAAAGAGGGCGTGCGTGCGTGGAAGTGCGCGTATGCGTGTGAACAGGAAATCTCGAAAACGAAAAGCAGATAAACAAAATTTTATATTTGAGTTTCTATCCATCCTCGCACGCGACCACAACAATTTCACTCAAATACAATACAATATCTCTACTCTTGTCATTTTTTGGTTTTTCACGATTTTATCGAAATCGGCTATAAAAATTTTTTTCAAATTTATTGTATATCTTAAACATTTAATGCCCTTTCATATAATTAAGACAGTTTCTCAGAAAATTCTCCGTAAAACGAGTAACCGGATGTACTCTTACCATTAACTATGAAAATGAAAGTCTTAAATGAATGAAAGTCTTAGCTGAATGAAAATTTATATTTGTGGTCATAACTACATTTGTATGTCAAATCAAGAATTTGGTTAAAATTGAATAACTGGAAGTTCTACTTTATTTGTCATTTTTGGATATTTTCTTTTTTCGAGATTTTGTTGAAATCGGATCTAACCATTTTCTTAAAACTTAATATATTTTAGCTATTTGATTCCATTTTATAAGAACTAAGCTTATTCTCTAATAAATTTTCAAAAATCGAGTAACCGGAAGTACTTAATGTATTAATTGTGAACAACATATCTCAACTAAACATCATATAAAAATGAAATTGAATATTTAAATTATTTATCTTCTGCACATGAAACGTCAAGAATTTATTTAAAATTGAACGACCAGAAGTGCCACTTTATTCTAACGATTTTTAAGTTTTTTTGTGATTTTCTCGAAAACAGCTACAACATTTTTTTTAAATGTGCTATGGTTATTATGTATTGAATGTTCATTTATGTGAACTTAATAGTTTTTCTGAAGAAATTCGTTGAAGCAAGTTATCAGAGAAAATTTCCGGAGTTAAGCAACCTTTCGCCTGTCCAGTAACTTGGATGGGTAACCGTTAGAATTATCGTTTCTAAAATAAACGTAAAAAATAATTTAATCATTTGTGGACAATACTGGCATATCTATGTGCACAAGAGAAAGTCGTGTACTGTCTCACACCAGATTTTTTTCATTGATTCACTAAACATATACAGTATGGAAAGAAATGACCATTTCGTAAAAATGAGTATATTGCTGGTCCACTGTACTAACAATAATTACCAAGTGGCTTTAACCTACATACTTCACTTCAGCAATTATTGCAAAGCTTTAGGTCTGGCGTATATGTCTTGGTAATTTTTATCTATTGTAAATTAGAACTACATCGTAAATTAATTACAGCCAGGTTAATAATTATGTACATGTAAATAAAAGGACTCATCTGTAAATAAAATACTGTTTAATAAATTGGGGTTTTTATTGTGAAGTGCTTGCTACTTTCCACATGGTAAACCCAGTGGCTAATAAAGATGGAACCAAAGCATTGTTGTCAAAACAGTTTAAAGTATAGTTTTGAAAATTTCAAGACAAATAAGATGTCATTTTGCAGATTTCATCATGAAAAAATTTTTTGTCTTGTGCAGTTTATTGATACGGCCGACATTTCAAATTCTTTTTAAATGGCAATCTAATATGGTTCTTATAACGTCATTGGAAAACTATTTTTTTGCATTATGAATATCGAACGGTAGAATGTTATTATTCTCAAAAATAATTGAGAAAATTACGAAAATGTTTATCAAATCACTTACTAGTGATTAATACTTAAAAATGAAATAATTAAAAGTTCTATGAAATTAAAATCGTTTCAAGTTTTAAGAGCTGCACAAATAATATTTTAGCGATAAAAATTTCTTTTAAAGACAAAGAAGGTTAAAAACTACAGATATTGGAAGATGATAAGTAGGTACTATCTGTTTAAAGATTCACGGAAAATCAAATTTAGTACATTTACGTTTAAAAGCATTTTATGCAATTGTTTCGTATTAATTTGACTTAAATCTGTTCAGACTTTAATTTCAGTGTTTTGTTTGGAATGCACCATCTAAGTGAATTTAAACAAATTGAAATTTTAATTATGGCTGGTTATGGTCATAAAAGCCGTACTCATCATGAGGTTTACCATTTATTTAACAATGTATAGTAAGAACGAGATGTCCATACCCACCCCAAGGTTCAAATCGGTTTACACAGATTCGTCTACTGCAGACGATTATTAACACGCTCTCCTTTTGAAAAATGGGGAGTTACTAAAATACATTGTTGTATTACAATCATTCTTAATAGGGAAATCGCACGTACCACTTGACAAATAGCTATCATAAGAACGATACGCCTTATAATGCTTTTGTATGGTTGTTGTGATTCAAGCGAATTCCATTTCAAATTAAGCATGCACTTCTTATTCTTGACTACATCACGACCAAAATCCTATAAGTAGGACTGGTACAAAAACTTATCAATGGGAAATTCAAACAGGAAGTGTTAAAGATTGCTCAGTACCAAGCAGACCAAAAACTGTGACACGAGGAATTTTTTTTTATACCAACCGTAAACATCACGTGTGAGATTTCTTTAACACTAAAACGGCCACAACGGTCATTTTGACCCTTCTACAGAATTGAAACTTATGGATATTTACATATTTATAATTATGTAAGTTGACATAAAATTAGAAGTTTCAACTGCTAACGGTAAATAAGTTATGAACGCTTATACCAAAAACATTCAGAAACAGTCAATTAGACCGTCGGATAATATCCACGTTATTTCAAATTGTAATATTATATCGAGTAATTAATATGTGAATAACAAAGAAAAACCTCATAATAATCTAATGTAAATATTAGAATGGCTGATTCAGTACACAATAAATTCTACTTTGTAACTGCGCTTGCGTTACTGACGATGCTTTGTTTCTATTATGGTACCACTGTCAACAGTATTTTATTGACATCCAATTTCTATGTATATTTTATGTTGAGCGTATTATTATTAGGACTTATTTAATAATACTATTTATGGTAGTACTTTTCATAAAAGTAAGTAATTGGGCTTTTTTTAAAGAACTACTTTATTTATATATTGTATAAACTGATACTTGTAAGTTGTGTATTGAGGCAAATATTAATTTATGCAATAAACAGTGGTGCGTCATAAAAAACTTACACCCACCCAAATATTACAAGAACTACAAAACATTCTTGAAAATGATTCAGAAGTTGATGATAAAATTCCAGAAATAGGTAGCGGAGATGAGCTTGAGCTTGAACTTCAGAATAATCAGACGGATAAAATGTAGAAAAAAACCAATCCTTTTTTACCAAGTGAGTGTGTTGAATTGGTATCGAGTTCGGTTCGGCTTTATGGTAGTGAGCAAAAGAATATAACAGTACGGTTGACACATAAAACATTTCAAAGTGTTAGTAATTGGCTACGAAAATTTACTATATTATCAATAAATGACTAACTCAACAACAAGGATGGAACTTTATGACGAGTTTGTGATATACGTGGAAAGTATCCTAGTAAGTCATCGGCGAGAACGTACTCAAGAAATCTTCGGGTTTCACGATGTACAATAAGCGCAATGCTTCAACTGTTATCGATGCTTGGTTACTGTTCATTGATTCTAAAGCAAATAAAATTGTGTACTTGAACTGAAGCTCGTGAGTAGATAGAGAATGAAAATTAGACAATATCATTCAATAAATAATTCAACGGAGCTATCGATAGATATGATGTGGTGATCTGTTTAGAGACTTGCAATTTTCATTCGAACCATGGCAAGCCATCGCTTCAAAGAGCTAATGACGTACTTGCGCTTTGATGTATGCAAAACTAGATCAGCCAGGCTGGAAACAAATACATTTGCTCTGATTTTTTCGGTTTGGAACAAATTCGTTGAAAACTGTTATCAATGTTACAAGCCTGACGGTTACCTTCCCGTAGATCAACAACTCTTTCTTATTAAAGCTTGTTAGAAGTTTATGCACCATATGGCGAACAAGTTCGACACATTTAGTATAAAATTTTAGCTTTGATTGATTACGATTCAAAATATATCTACAACGGATTTCCAAACATTGGAAAAGATGAGACACATCCTACCAATGAGTCATTAATCGAAAGTTATACAACTTGTAGAATGTTATCTCAACAAGGGTCGAAATTTAACGTATTGGTTCTAAGTACCCTTCATCGAGATATCGAAATATATAACGGTGGCAAAAAACTGCCCAAAGTAAAAAAAAATAAGCAATGTGATGTATTAAGGAATACAATTGCTTATTTTTTTTACTTATATGAACTTTTAACATCCAATGCTTCGCCCCTTAGTACCTTTTAATGTCGGGCATGACTTTAAGTTGTGTGACAATCGGTACAAAGAAACATTCGACGCATAATGTTTCGAAAGAAACCTACTGATAAAACGTGCAGTATTGCTATAAACAACTTTGAGGGTACTTTACTAGGAGACGTTAGACCTCGTGCCTCTGATAGCGAGAAACCTTAGTGGCTTTAAATTATTATACAGTTGAGGCGTTGGATACGATTAATGATGATTTATTCACTTTTATTCTTATATGTTTATTACATCAGTTTACAGTTACAACCTTGAGTTATTTAATAACTTTAACCTATTCCAGACCATTGTAATAAGTGTGTGTGACTGTTTGTTATAAAGGGATTAGGTGTATACAGTGTCTACCGCATATCTAAAATTTGAGCACTACGGATATTGCTTCACAATTACGCGGTATGTTATAATAAACTTAGGATCTTAAACAATTAATTGTATTAAACGTGTGAAACATCCCGTTGAGCGTTTTAAACGTATCGATGAGCGTTTTAAACGTTTCGTTAAGCGTTTTAAACTTTTCATTAGTTAATGTTATAGAGAACGCGAATACACCCTTAATATAGTATTCAATGCCTAGTTAACGTTTTATGCCCTAAAAGTTGACAATTTTCATTATTTATTTCAATTTTCATCTATACATAATGGCGTAAATATTAATATAGAAATCGTATACAGAATTAATATTTCCTTTTAACATTAGAAAAGTACCTGAATCGATGTGCACTTGAGGTTTTGTGGTTGCTTGATCATTCGTTAACTGGGCCTCTTACGTTCACCATTCATCGCTAAAAGTAATTTATGTATCCTTTGACATAGAATATATCGTTGAGCACTATTAATTGGATTTACTGCGCATTGCTTTATGGCATTCAAGAGGTTGAA
>JAHWXV010548568.1:0-11300 GCA_024586415.1 Phrixothrix hirtus | reverse complement strand
GTTACGTTTTGACTGTTGTTGTATAAGACTTTTTTGTTTGTATTGATGTCCTCTATCACCTGTTATAAGGACGAATGCTATTTTCTTTACACCCTGTATATTTAGGTAAGACTACATATGTTTCGATCACTAAATTGTAAGACAATCGTCAGGGTATATGTTATTTGAAATAATTAAAAGAATATAAGACTGAAGACTGACGTAAAAATATTTATGAATGTATAACATGAAAAAAATACTTCAATAGGATGGATGAATTTTAAGTTTAATTTAAATCACAGCTGAAAGCATTATGCTTTTAATAGTTACAACCGTTAAATAAAATTATATTCATTTATCTAAGGTAATAAAATGATAGTGATAAATACAACAAAAATTGTTATCATAATATTAAAAACTAATATAAGTAAACAGAAAACAGAACCCGTTATACTACAAGTGTAGCCTGTTACAGATCAAAAATTTAAATAATGAAATATGAAAACGAGTAAAAATAAAGGTAGAAGAAAATTAAAATAATATATACGAAACAAAAATACTCGTTAAGATTAGTAAGCAGTATAAAATAATTGTTAACATAATAAAAATTAAAAGTTACATAAGATGTATTACATACAAAATAAGAGTGTAATAGTCACTGATAAAGTCTTAGGTTTTTTTTTAGTAATAGTAGGAGTTTGACAAATAATTTCATTATGTAAATTAAGATCTTTATTATTATGTATTTGAATTTGTAATTTATCTTTCAGTTGTAAGATGTGCCAATTATTGTTCTTGCTTAAGACTTCAGCGATATTTTGATTATCAAAGCTGTCGCCTGTGTTTAGAATGTGTTCAGCAGAATGGGAATACTGTGTACTCGAAATGTTATTTTTTATTTGTATGGAATGTTCACATACTTTAGATACAGATGCTACGAGAGATCCCAACATAAACTGAATTGCAATTGTTGCAGTTAAGTTTATATATTCCAGATTGATTGTGCTCATCTTGTTTGTCCTTATAATTGTATAAATTAAGGTATTCTAAAGGTGGTTTTCAAATTAAGATTTCCTAAAGCTTTTCTAATATTATGGGAAATGTTTCCAACGTAATTGATGCTGTAGAAAAGTCTATTAGTTCAATTATGCTTATCTAAGGTTGTGAGGGTTTTTAGTCTATTATTGTAAAGGGACTTATTAATCAGATTGTCAACTATTCGTTTGTTAAAGCCATTATCAAGGGCTATTTTGGTAAAAGGTACGTTTTCCTTCTTAAAATTGTTGTTTATTTAGTTCAAATTTACATAAACTATTTATATATGGACGTAAGGTTGCTAAACAATAAGAATTACTAAACTTTAAATCATGATTCAGTTTAGTAATGTTGATGTCTAAGAAAGGCAAGGAAGATATATTTTCCATTTCCATAGTAAACCATATTCTGTCATGCCAAGTATTAATAAAATTAAAGAATTGATTGAGCTTATCATCTTCATCTCTAAAAATCAAATAACATCATCCACGTCTCCAAACCATGTAATTACCCATTTATTTTTACTTTCTTTTAGCCTATATGAAATATAAGTAAAAGAGAAAGTATTGCTTTCGACCAAAATTTTCGATGTCGAAATTTTAGTGGACGTACATGTTTTCGGGTCCCCTGAGTACGAAAATTATGTTTTTGAAAATTGATTTGTCTGTGTGTGTGTATGTTGTTTTCGAGCAATATTTTTGATGTCGAAATCCACGTTTTCGGGTCCCTTGAGTACGAAAATCGTGTTTGAAAATTGGTCTCACCGTGTGTGTGTATGTGTGCGTGTGCGCGTGCGCGGGCACGTGCGTGGGCGCGTGAGCGGGCGCGTGCGCGTGGCCTACGCGTACGCAATCTACTTGGTATGCTAAATCAAGAATTTGGTTGAAATTGTATAACCGGAAGTACTACCTTATTTCTGTCATTTTTAAATATTTTCCGAAATTTTAGTTTTTCGAGATTTTCTCGAAATCGGCTCCAACAATTTTTTAAAATTTATTGTATTTGTTAAGAATTTAAGACCCTTTCACATAATCTAGGCGATTACTCAGAAAATCTTCTGTGGATCGAGTAACCGGAAGTAATTTCACTGTTAACTCCGAATACAATAGCTATGAAACTAAAGCCGTAACTAAATGAAAATTTATATTTCACGTCATAATCGCCTTTGTATGCAAACTCAAACATTTGCTTAAAATCGAATAACCGGAAGTACCACTTTATTTTTGTCATTTTTAGATATTTTGTGAATTCTTCATTTCAACGGTTTTTTTGAAATCGGCTACAACGATTTTGTTAAACTTAGTATATTTCTTAGCTACTTAATTTAGTTGTATATTAAGCAAACAGCTTCTCTAATAAATTTTTGAAAATTGAGTAACCAGAAGTACTTGGACTATTAGTTGTGAACAACATATCTCAAAAAGTTATCATTATAGGAAAATCAAAACCTACATTTATATTTTATATCTTCTGCATATGAGACAACAAGAATTTAGTTAAAATCGAATGACTGGAAGTGCCACTTTACTCTTGTGAGTTTTAAGCTTTTTGCGATTTGCTCGAAAATGTGTTCAACAATTTATTTGAAACTTGCTACGGTTCTTATATCCTTTACAGCCTTTTATATTAACTTCCAGGTTTTCCTAAAAAAATGCGTTGAAGCGAGTTATCAGAGAAAATCTCTGGGGTTAATCAGGGTTTTACGTGTCCAGTAACTTGGATGGATGACCCTTACAATTATCGTTCCCAAAATAAACCTAAATGATATCTTAATTATTTGTAAATATTTGCATATTTGTATATCTATGTACGTAAGAGAAAGTCGTCTGCTATCTTACACCAGATTTTATTAAATTTGAATTCAACTATATTTTGCTAGTCTGTCAATATAATGTTTTACTAATTCATACATATAAGACCATTTATGGCCTATATCAGACATAAATTGGTTGTTCTATAGGTACTTATTTCAATAATTGGAATTTATATCTTTTTACTAACAATATTTGGACATGTGTAACTTTGTAGTTTACTAATTTATTAAAATTTTAGCTGATATACAATGTAGGTCAAAACTAGAAATTGTTATTTTCACAAATATTTTAAATGAAGCGCCTTATATGTTCTTATCAAATTTGAAAAGATCTTTATTTGTCCTTTCAATTTTATAAAGCATTCTTTTCGCCCAAATTTATTACTTTTTTAATAAAAATGTATAACATACCTAAGGGACCTATGAAAGGCTGTATGAATTATTACACTATATCTTTTACCAATACCTTGTATCACTTTGCCTGTCTAGATAGGTAAAGATTAGCTTTTCGTTGGATTAGAAAATTAAAATTCCATGAAATTATACAGAGATGTCAAAAGACGTGCACATTAAAATGAACGTGACTGTAAGTAGTACTTCTGTTGAAATAGTTCTATTGGTTACAGCAAGATAACACCACAGGTATTAACTGCAACTAACCCAACCGCCATAGTGATCTGTATTGGTTACATAAAGGCTGTAGTATTGCTGTTTATTGCTCAGTAAACATGTCATTTTCCTACAATTTTCATTGTTGAATATTATTTTTCAGTCGTTCTTATGCACGTGTTGTAGAAAACTTTCGTAGGAAACATTCGGATGCGAGAGTATAGAGAAATTCGAGCATAATGAAATTGATTGCCAATGTTTTGGAATGCTTAAGTAGACCATCGGCGTACTCTCAAATTCCATATGAAGAGTTCAGGGAGCGATAAGGAATTTACATATTCGTACATATCATGTTTTCAGTGTTTAGGAACCGAAGCAGTGGAATAAAGAGAAACGCGTAGTATACATGGTTCCGGTCATTTGTTGCAAGCGTGGAATTTCAGAGGTGATCGTGTTTTCTCTACTGATGAGGCGTAATTTCGCTTTAATGGCTACATGAACAGTCACAACACTGGGATTTAGTCAATTGAAAACTCAATTGTATTACATGAAAACCCTTTGCACTGTCAAAACATGGGTGGTGTGGTGTGCCGTATCATGTCATCGAATAGTGACTCCCATTTTCTTCAAAACTACAACTATGTGCCAAGGCACCATTGCATAGTTTGTTGCACTTTTTAAAGGCGATGAATATGATGGTTGGTTGCAGCAGCACGGTATCACAAATCACACATCTAATGAAACCAACTTTTCTTTCGCAAGTTTTTTAGTGAGTGTAGCATCTCTAAAGAATTACGACCCCAACATTTGCCCGATTTGACTCACTTCCTGTGGAGATAACTTAAAGGAAAGTCTGTAAAAAAACTCGTGCATACTAAACTAAGCGAAATATGAACATAACGACGAAGATAAACACCAAGATAAACATGTACGCATGTTCTGCAAAGTGTCCTCTAATATTGTATGAAGAGTTCACATATGTACTGCTGAACGGGGCAGACATTTAAAAACCAAGATGTAAACGGTGAAAAATAAAAATCTTTAAATCCTTGATTACTTGGACGTGCGTGACATTTGGATCTATTACTAGTACAAATGTCCTTCGGTGCCTAAATCTGAAGTAATAAAATAACGAAATAGGCCATTTCTCAATTTAGATTTTCAAAATTTTTGGAATTACTTTACTTGTATAAAATATTTTTAGCTTTCATGCCATAGCTTTACAAAAGGGGTCGTTTCCTTTTGTCCCATCTACTTACATTCCTAATGGCGTCCATGCAATGAAATAATGAAATAGCATTTTTCTTACTAGTTGTTCCTAATTGCTCTTGAACTTGGCAATGATAATTGTGGGTGTTCTTTAGTTTCCACATTCCATCTGCATTTATCAAAAAGTCAACTTTTTTTTGCAATAACTCTTTTGTTTGGTGTTAATTTTGCTGCCGAGTGTGGAAACTTAATTTTGATTAATTCATTATTATTAATAATTTCATCATAACTGGCATCAATATATAGTTCTTCTTCAAATACAAGAAGACTGCATTCATGGACTGTTTTTGGAAACTTCTTTCCAAAATCTCGTTTCGTATAATCTTCGTGCTTTGCTCCCCATTTAACTGCCGGTGAATTATTTGCTATACGGTTTAGAATTCTTTTTATGGCTTTTGTAGGGCTTGTTTATAATTTTCATTTACAAATAGTTACGAAATTTGAAACGGTTATCATGTGTTGACCTTTCTCGTGCCACAGTGGATTTAGCGATTGTGCTCTAGCTAGTTCTTCTATGTCTTTACTTTTTTTTTCAGTATGTCTTATTTTGTTTAAAAATATAGTCCGTTTTTCATTTAAGTCTTCAATATCCGAGAAAGCTTCTTCATTTTCTATATTTACATAATCACATAATCAGCACCATAAATGGGTTTAGATTTTGATTCCTTATGAAACGATTTTTTTTTAAATCTTCGTTCTTCTTTACTATTTTCCAATTCTCTTAAAAATTATTTCGTTTAGCTACCTGTACTCTGATTTGTCATTTTTTATGTACTAAAAAGAATATATTCTTATTTCTTGTTGCAAGATATCGCTGAAGCTTGACATCTTACCCCGTAACTACCCTTTACAGAAAAAGTGATCCATTTAGCTCTCGCAAACTTTAAAATTACATAATTATATGTTTCCGCAGCATTGTTGTATATTGTATATACGATTGCATGAATTCGAAATATGTCTGGATCCGCAGAACAGAAGGCCACCTAAAAATCTATACTTTTTCGTATCTTTGGTATAATTACGTTCACCCTCTTTGGTCCTTTATAAAACTATGTATCACATTTATTGTTATTACCAAAACCGTGTCAAACGCAACGTTGTGAAAAATCTCTCTCGCCCCTTTGCAAAGTTGAAATATCGTTTCGGATAGTCAGAAGACGTCTCAATAAAAGTGCATTAAGCAATAATGGCTGGACTGAAATTATGCGATAATGGACGCTAGATATTAGTTAAAAAACATAAATAAAATGCATAACCTGGCATCACTTAGTTTGATTTTAAAAAATATTAAAGTTGAATGCAGGATACTTGGCGCTTTTTACTACATCACAAAAGCATGGGATGCTCTATGTAGAAAATCGTAAGAATTGGAACCGAATATTGGTAGCTGCTCCGTTGGCAGCTATAAAAAATTATAATAACTTGTTTGATTACCTACTTTAGTTTCGTAATCTTTGTTTGGTTTAAGAATGAAGCAGTTGCACTGTTTCGAAGCTGCATTGATTTTTATCAACAAGTTCAGGATTAAAACCCTTCCTATAACGGATTTTAATATTTACGACCCGTAATGTTACCTTGTATACTTGGTCTAGACGAATGTCTACTTAGTTACCCTAGCGATCTCGCCAAATAAATTTAATTAACCACTTATTTATGTTTCAGCAAGTAAGGACAGAGACTTGCGATCGATACATTTATTGAAATTTTCAAAATTAAAAAAGGATAATAATTCGGCAATAATTATTTACAATATTAAATTACACAATCATATACGAAACAAGTAATGTTTACAATCCTTCGGTTGTTTCCTTTTTCAAACGGCTGACAGATAGTAAACAAGACTTTATGATGTTTATTTAAATGCGAAAAGGAAAGGAACTTCTGGTTTGTTTGTTAAATTTATTTATTTAAAATAAACCAAATTTTTATTTTTTAAAAGAATTATCTAGCACTTCATTTGTTTAATGTACGTTTTTAAAAGAGTTGGTTAAAACACTTACGGTTAATTTCAAGAGTGTATTTCGTACGATGTTAAACTACTAGACTTCCTTCTGGTTATCCGAAGTCTAGCCTACTAGTCTTTAAAAGGATTTACTTCCCTTTTAAATAATCCAATTTAAACTGGCGGTCTTCTCTTTAAGATTTCGCCTATGAACTTTGGAAAATTTATCTTACGTTGACATGTAAAGTTTTGGAAATTTTAATGTTGTCATAGCCTTCGCATGTGTGACACCAATTAAACCATTTACATCTTCTATTTTCAACGGACCTTACAACTTGACTACACTTGATTGATTCAGCAGCGATATTCACGCACAAGCAAAAGATAATATGAAATTGCGTCTTCCGATCTTATATTAATTCTTGGAGATCCCACTACTGTAATTGCTAATCAATGGCTTATTCCAGATTTAAAAAGTTTTGGTTTCATGTTTGAAATAACGAACGCTACGTTTCGGTTCAAGTCGAGGTCTTTTCCTTTGCATTTTATAGCTTAGGCCCCCGGTTTCTTTTATAGTCGTCAAAAGGTACTTCCCTTTTGGCGGTGTCTTTATTCTAAGAAATTGTATGTAAAACGTTTCATTGCATACGTCCGTTTTACTTCCCGATGCTTTGAAGCTGGTCATATTACATACGTTTTAAAATCAGGCGTAATTCGTTTATTGCCGCACTTTACAACTAGTACCCTTATGAACTTTTATAGTCTATGAAACTTAGTTTAAACTTAATGCTACTGGTTACTTTATATTACAGCAAGCTTATCTTAGAAATTTAAACTAAACGTTAGTTTATTTAACTTTCTAATGTTAGAACACGTAATTATTTGCTTATTAATTATGGTGTCTAACAATATGGTGAATGTTTAAAATATCCTTCAGTACAACCTATACAAAATATTTAAAGTATAGTTACACCTTGGCATAGGTTTGCAGTCTCCTAAGCGCTGATATGCTTAAATTCTTAAAAGGAGGAACTGAAAATTAACCGCAATATTACACTTTAAATGGAACCTAGATGTTAGCTAACAAACACTAATAAAATTCATAACTTGGCACCGCTTTATTGTATTTTTAAAAAAACGTTGAAGTTAAATGCACATTACCTAGGGCTATAAATTATACAACAAAGATATGGGATGCTGTATTTAAAAAGTATGCTTCCTTAGGTCACGGAGATTTGGAACACCCCTAATATATTATAGAAATTTTAGAACTTGCCTTCTTTAGACTTATTTACATTTTCCCGCTCAAGATTTTTTTAAAATCAGTGATAAGTGTGCAATTAAAGAACGGCCTTTAAAATATAAAAATTAACAGATCTTCACTAGTACTAGGTGTTGTTTATAAATCACCAACTCAAAATTATAAGATATTTTGTAATGAATTAGAGGAGGTGTGTCTTGAATCGTCACTTATTTCTGAAAATTTTGTCTGTCTAGGTGACGTAAATTTGAATCTACTCGATTCTACTTCATATGAGACTGCTTATTATAGAAATATGTTGGAATTTTTAGAGTTGACTCAAATAACTGAGGACGCTACTAGGCGTGGGCTGTCATTATTTGATCACATAATCGTTTCCTATGTTCATATCATAGCCGAATCTGGTATCTGTGGTATATTGTTTCTAGACCACGAAACAATATGTTGTAATATAAAATTGGAAGATATTACATACATTAATTCTTGTAAAAAGGTGCGTAGCTTTAAAAACTTCGTCAAGGAATAATTTCTTGTCGATATTCAATAAGTTGGTTGGCAAAATATATTTCACATGACAGATGTGGATTCTAAAATACATTTCTTAAACAGTAAAATCATTGATATTATAAACAGTCACCCACCTTTAATTACAGTTTAGGGTAATTCTAAGAAAAACAACCCGTGGCTATCCGCCAATACCAAATTTCTAATGAACCTCAGGGACAAAACTTATACCAAATATAAACAAACTAAGTCGTTAGCTCAATGGGAATACTAGAAATCTTTGCGTAATCTGACAAATAAAACTCAAATTAGAGAGAAAAGCGTTTCTTGAATACAAATTAACCAACAATAATCCTAAAGAGCTATGGAAGTAACTTAAAAAACTTAAAGTTGTAAATGAAAAGAAAAGAGGCATTCTCTTTGCACCTACGATGCTTAGTGATATCAACAACTATTTTATCGGCAATATCCTTAGAGTTCTCGATGACCGATTCAGTATCAAAAATTATTGTAAAATTAAACTGAGTCAATTACCTTTCGAATTTTCCCCTGTTGACACATGTGTAATTATAAAGTTCCTTAATGACGTTAAAACAAATATCACTGGTTGTGATGGTTTAAATATCACAATTGCAAGACTTTTCTGTCCAACTATCATAGCTTATTTAACCCATATTGTCAACCACTGCTTCTTTGCTAATACTATTCCACGCATATGGAAAAAGCACTGATAATACCAATACCGAAGGTATGTAATGTACTAGAATACAAAGATCTTCGGCCAATCAGCGTAATCCCTATACAACCTAAAATATTAGAAAAAATTATTGAGTCTCAGTTACGTGATTACTTAAACAGAAATAACATTTTTCCTGAAAATCAGTCTGATTTCAGACCTGGATATAGATGTGCCTCTGCTTTATTACATATCACCGACGACTTAATAGAAGCGATAGACCGAGATAAGTTATCTGGTTTGGTGCTTCTCGATTTTAGTAAAGACTTTGACACCGTCAATCATGAAACTTTAATTTCCATCTTATATTCTTTAGAATTCTCGTCAAATGCTATTACATTAATAAGAAGTTACTTAACTGGCAGGTCACAATGTGTTACATTAATGGAAGTAATATCAGCTAATAGACAACTCGCCAGGGGTGTACCTCAAGGGACAATTCTTGATCCATTACTGTTTACCTTGTATGCAATATATCTTCCATCTGTTGTCAAGACTTGTTCGGTGCATATGTCTGCAGATGGCATGCAACTTTACTACACTTTTGAAAGGAATAACTATCGACAAACTCTAAACTGCTTTCAATGTGACTTAAATGCAATTGAAGCAGCTTCTTTAGATCATCATTAAAAGTCAATCTTCTGAAATCGACAATAATTCTGTTTGGTAATAAGCAGAGTATCCAAGACCTAAAAACTCAAGCTAACTTAAAAATTGGCGATAAAAAGATTGATATATTGGACTAAGTAAAGAATCTGGGAATTAGACAATACTTTCAGATATAACAAACTTATAACAAATTACACCCTACGTGCCTACATCAATCTGAAATTAATCTTGCCTCATAGGCATTACCTGCCACATAACTTAAAAGTTCAACTTTTGATACATTAATACTTAGTCACTCCAATTATTGTTTACCAGTATATGGATATGGAAACCTCTGCAAGAATAAAACGTGTACAGAATTCTTACATCGGATTGATATTCGGCATAAAAAAGTATTAGCACATAACTAATAAATTACAAGACCCTTCATGGTTCAACATGAGAAATAGACGATGTTTTGGTGCTGCCTGTTTATGCCACAAAATTATTTTGGAAAATATACCTCTTTACATATACAATAAGATAAGTATCAGATCTGACGTGCATAATCTAAATTTACGATTCAGGGGTACAATACACCACCGCCTCACCGAAAAGCAATTTATGAAAGGTCATTTTCGTATGATATTTACAAGGTGAATTCTATAATCTCTTTGATTCATTCAAATACCTTTCGTTGATTTGTTTTAAAAAAAGACTACGTCAGATCTTATTAAAACAACAGTGTAGCTAACACTTGGCCGGGCTTTCAACTTTTTAATGTCTTACTCTCTTTTTCAATTTTTAATTTTTTTTACTTCCACTTTTAAGTTGCCTCTAATGTGTATATATGTACAGTCAAGCACTAAATCTCCATACACATTTAGCCAGAAAAGTTGCTTGGACCGTAACGACCACTCAAAGTATCACAAGCATTTGAAGGCGTGTTTGCTCCGCCTATAATTGCTAGAGATAAATTAAGTTTTCAGTATCCAACTGCATTTGGTCGGATAAACACAATTTATGTTATAGGTTTGTCACAGGACGAAATCCAAATAACGCATGTGGCAGAATCACCAGTGTTTAATCACGGCCGGCAAAGCTACAGTGGAGCGAGCTATAGTTCTTAGGTACTGCGAAGCTAAACACTGTCGCGAACATAAGTCTAAATCGGTAAATATGGGCGCCACTGTTTTCAACACTATTGCAGACAGGTGATGTTTGAAGAACACCCTGTATATCTTGATATCAAGGACCTTACCTTTTTAAGCAGAAAACAGACGCTAACGGTACTGCAGTAACGGGATTCCAAAACTGAAATAAAATGTTCTTATGCTCAAGATGCTCATTTACTTTAGGTCACTCTGTATAGGAAAGTTAATGAAATAATGCTTCATAAGAATTCAACTACTAGTTCCGTTATATGAATAATTGAGATCTGGCTCCATAACTGACCACCCTGTATATAATTTACTGAATCAATTGAACTTTAGATTCTTTAAACAAGAAGTGTTCCTTTCATTTAGAAATAAATAATTTAGGACCTGTTATCGTTAATAAACTC
>JAHWXV010548526.1:0-20819 GCA_024586415.1 Phrixothrix hirtus | reverse complement strand
GCAATAATCCAATCCGATGTGGATTTTATTCAACTTGATCTAAAATTATCCAGATGAAATTGAATTAACTTGATTTTAATTTACTTAAATCACCTTTATACACTTTTATTCTTTAAATTTACTTTGGTTGCCTTTCACTTTTGTTCAAATAATTTATTTTGTTAAAATTGATGTAATTATAATTCTTTATCGTAGGGACTTATGTAACTAATTACTTTAATTTTGTTTCAGTACCATTTAATTAACTTTAATCAATCTGATTAAGGAGAAATTAATTTTATTAATTTTAGTTGAACATGTCCATTAGACATTTGAAGATCTGCTGAAACTTAACTAAAATGCAAGCAAAAATCCTGGCAAAATCGTTAAATTTCCATATTCTTAAACAAACGAAATTATTTATTTTGATGATTTTTAATTAATGCAAGATTTAATTTCTAATTTAATCGTTCGATAGTGCTTTAAATAATATTATACAGCTATCTTGAAAAACTCGCTCATTATTTTTGGGTTTAAGAAATCAACGGTTCGAAGCTACACTAAACTTGAAGATTTTAGTTTCTTGAACTGCCAAAATTTTTAACTAAATGACTGGAAAATATCACCAAAATGTTCTTTACATCTGTATTATTACCAGTATAATATTTATTTTGAAGCAAGAATTACTTCTTGAACGTAAACCGAGCCAAAGTTTCACTTACTTCATTTTAACAATTGAGCCTTTTTAAACACAATTGTTTCTTTGTTCTTATAATATTAATCAATTACATTTATTATCTATATGTTGGCTTATGCATAAATTAATTAAACATACTTGATTTATAAAGACTTGGTAGTTAACCTCTAATATCTATTTTAGTTAATTTCAATTATTAATTAATGCAAATACCTAGATCTATTGATGCCATTTGTTTTACTAAGATAGTACTTTAAATGCTTCTTATACTAACATTGCTTTACAATTATTTATTTTAAAATTTAAATCAAAATTTTGAATGTAATTGTGAACATTCCTCGTAAATGGTTATATTTTCAAAGTCTTCATATTACTTTGGATGAATTTTATCTTTCAACATTCCTAACATTTAAATACATCTTTCGATATTCCTAACACTTAAATACATCGATTATCTTAAATTATTTCCTATTTATGCAACTTTGTATATACTTGATTTTAAAATATATGGTGCCTTAACCATTTTCAATTCTTTATTGTTACGAACGTGGCTCATCTACCATAGTATATAGAGTTAAGCGATTGTCAAGGAATAGTTTAACCAAATAAACAACGAAAAGTAATATTGGATTAAATAAAACTGAATTAAACTGTGATGAAGACCAATTATAAGATTAGCAACGCATTAAACGGTGAATTTAAAGAAGCTGCAATAACACATATTGTAAATTGTAAGATGCCCTTATTTTGAAGCCAGTTGTTTACATACATTGCCTGTTGAGTTTTAGGCTAACTTAATATTTAAGTACTAAAAGTCGTAATGTGGGCAATAAGTTTAATAGGTCTCTAAACTTGAAAATTTTAAGTTATATGAAATTAATTAATCATAATAAAATGTCTGTTTAAAACTTGTACAAAAATCCAGGTAAGATCTAAATTTTATAAGATTCGCACGTAAGAAGTAGATCAAATTTCGGGGCGACGGATGGGCTTAATACGGGGAAAATTGGCAGTGGGGGTTACTATAAAAAATTGAAAATAATAGGAAAAAACAGGAAAAAATTTCGAATTTGAACTATTTCGCTGTCATTAATTAACTTTATAACTAAAATTGGTGGTCATCTGTTTCGGTATATTATTTGGTATGCCAGCAACCACCAATAAAATTAACTGCATACTTTAATTTTGAACAAATGTTATTAAGTATTAAAATGTGATATTATTTAAAATTGTTTGTACAATTAATAGCAATGTTGAGAGGATAAGAAACAAAACTGTCTGTAAATTAGAAAGTAAGAGGTGCCAAAGTTAAAATAATGAGTATAAGATTAACTGTGGCAAAGGCGCATTACAACTTTCCAAAGAAAAACACCAGAACGGGCTTTTGTGAGAAAACAAGAAAACGAAAAATGAATGAAGAGCTTTCGATGGAAGAAATTTAAAATTGGCGTTTGAAGCTTGAAGGCTTGAGTTTTGAATAAATAGTTTTTCAATAAAAAGTGAAGATTAAGTGGTGGAAATTGGAAGGTTTAAATGGAGAATAGGAATTGTTTTAAAATGTTCAAGCTAAGTATTGGTACGTGAAAATCTTAAGACAGTAAATGCGATAAATAGATTGTTGCAGATTCAAAGCTTAACAATATTAGCTTTAAAACAGTAGAATATTAATTTATAGGTCCAGTAAATAATTGGATTACATAAATGAAGTGTGAAATAGGAAATTTGAAAACGGATACTAGAAATTTGAAGATTTGATGGACAATATCAGGTACAAACTCAAAAGGTAAAAGGTCAAAGGTTAGGCATAGAAGGTTTGAGTGAGTAAAATAAAGTTTAGGGCTTAAATAGATACATTCAAGATGTAGTATTTTATTTGGTGAATAACTAGAACAACTAAGTTTGTTTATTAACTTACAAATGATTTTTTCGAAAAGTCAAAATTCGTAACTCTTCGTCAGAGATCTTGGCTTAATGTTTTATTTTGGTATAGAAGTAGTCAGCCAAGAGTAATCTGGAAAATTTAATTAATATTCAAAGGTTTATTAATTGTGAAGGGTTTGAACACTCATGTTTTTAACAAACCCAGATTTAAGTAATATCCATTGCATTTCTTTTGTGGATAAACTTTGGTTATTCGTAAAATAAAACTTTGTATGGTTTAATATGTTCCTTTCTTTCTCTAAAATCGTTATTGTATTATGGATGTATAAAATTGCTCTCACAAATTTTCTTAGAAAACCAATTTAGCGAATAAACTAAAATCATTTTCTTATTTCCTTTTTGTAAGTGCATTTAGATTAAATTCAAGGATATCCCTTAGCAAGTTGCCTAAGATTAAATCTAATAATGGGAATTAAAAATAAGAAAGCTTATTATCTACAAATTTGCATTTGAAGTTGTTTTCATTTAAATAACTTGAGAATGCGTTAATCGTGTTTAATACTATTTTGCAGCATTAAGAAGTAAAATTAGGTAAGAATCAGTGAAATTACTTTAACAAGTTGTTTTATAGTTGTTTGCTAGAAAACCTGAGAAGAATTAGAGTGCATGTTTCTGACCTAGCCGAGTTACAAAACAAAAGAGAAATTAAGTCAGGTAAGCTTAAAAAGTACGGGAGCAACATCATACGAGTACCTAAATCAGGAAAGGTATAATTTAAATTTGAAGCGTGTAATTGCAACACTGGTGCTCAACAAAATCAAAGCTAATCCATTTGTAATGCTTCTGCGCTCCAAAACAAAAGGGTTCAAGTCGCGCATTACAAAGTACAGGCCACCCTACTCAATTACAATCGGAATAGTAAAAACATTAGTCGATTTAGTTCCAGGGTTGCAGTCTGACTTGAATAAACTAGAATTCATCATTGTGTTACGCGGTACTATACGCAGTTGCTAAATGTGCCAACGCTGAAATGCAGAAACTGCAACGATTTAGAAATAGTTATCGATTTTTGCGATTTCTAATTTCTTAAACGCATTAAATTTCAAAATATATTTGAAAACGTTTAATTACTTCGGGGGAATATTGAAACTGCTTTTAATAAAGCCGCTGCCTACCTGATTTTGATTTTGAGGATCCAGCCACTTTATTTTAACATGTATTTCGTTTAGAACGCTTGTATGCGACGTTATAATGGGTTTATTAATTAGAAAGCCTAAGGCATCTGTCTTTCGTAATTGAATCTACGTTATTGAAAATTATTTATTTTAGAGGTTTTTTATATACCTGATTAATTAAATTCCCATTGACGATCATTTTATTCTGCATGATAAGTTTGGCTAAATATTAAATGTCCCATGGAAATTTTAATCCTTAAATGGTAATTCCAATCACAAATATAAAATACCTTCAATTAAAATAGTAACTACGGCTTCTACAGTAATTAATTATGAATATTGAATATATACTGGTATGTTTTAAAAAACCTGACAACTTCAAGATGTCCAGATGATGTAATGGTTTTAATGGATTTAGTTCAACCAAATCTCAATTTTTAATTTTACTTTTGATCAAACCGTTATTAGAAAACTGTAATTATTCCGATTACAATATACTATTTAGTTTCCATATGAATATTTACTAAATTTAGTTTCTCTTTTAAATTCAATCATTTGTTATTTAAAACTGCGAAGAAACTGGACAGTTATACTTTTGCATTTAATAAATTTGAAAAAAACAAGTTCAATATATAATATATCAAAGGTTATCGTAAAATGCTTCTGGTTTAAGCATTAAAACTTATAACGGTATGCTTGATCAGTGTTACAAGTACCTCAGGTTTAGCCCTTAAGTCCGGGTTTGGGCCAGGACTGTATGTTAGATTCTGCGGAATCTGTCTAAAACTTACTTCAATTATGTACAATACAAAATTATTTACAAGCCTACTTCCCAGTGTGAACTCGAGCTTATAAGCTCTACTGGTTTATGGTTGTTAACTAGTTTTAATTTTGTACACTCTGTATATACATTCGTGTCATGACTTTTGTTATAATTAGCTCATTTAACACTTTTGGTTTTAATTAAGTTGTAGTTCGTAAGCTAAGTGCACTTTTCTACTTCTTAACGGGCTAGGTGTACACGTTTTCAAAATGTTACTTTTATTTCTATTTAATTATGAAGCACTGCAAATGTACTTTATTTTAATTTAGACTATTAGCAATTAATTTTAAACTCAGAATAATGTTCATGCATGTCATTTTGATCTGTACTTTACTTTGATTTTTTATTTAGTTTTATTTTTTAAGTATTTACAGGAGCTGCTGTCATATTACCCTTGTAATATAATCCTATATTAATTATTTGTATAATTTTACCTTCACTAATAAGACTTTATAACAGAAAAATCATTTATTAAACATAATAAAGCAATTTCTACAAAGTTTGAATTCTATTATAGGTATGAACCAAATTAATTTAAAAGTCGGTCGTATATCTTTTAACTACAGAACATAGATGTCGTGACAATGCACTAGTTTACGCTAATTTTAACAAGCGATATAATTGATTCACCTCTTTAACTACAAAATCGCGTTTACTAGAGGTTATCGGTTAATATTGTGTTTTAATTTTGTTGTTTACGCTAGTGAAATTTGGATTACGTAATTATCGTTTGCTGTTAAATTATTTATAATTAACCTAAGATTAATTAGCAGATCGTGGTCCGACATCCACCTAAGGGTTTCTGTCAGCACTTGGCGGAAGAGGCCTTTCCGATGGATGATTTTTTCACAGTTGTATGGAGTGGGTCCAAAGTGTATTTCACACCTCGGTGAGTGTTATTATTAATAATCTTGACCAAACGAAAATTGAATTTTGTTCATTAATTGAATTCAAAAGTTAAAATGCAAGTAAACACACTTTGCGATTTATTTTAATTTAAATGCGGTGAACTGCTTACAGAGCGTTCCGTTTCTTTTAATTTGGAAATAGCACGGCCTGTATTTAAAAGTACGGTTACTCTGAAATTAAATTTGAATTATGAAACTTAACAAAAATGTATTTCTGTTTAGTGAGGTAATTTTAATATTACTTTTACGAAGGACTATATCACCTCTCGGTTATGGGGCGAATTCTGCCTTATAATTATTATTTGAATTATTTGAATTCTCGGGCCAGATGCTCTATATCTATTTAATTTGAATTTTGTTGCGATAATGGGACTACACTAACATCAAATTTTGGTATACTTGCTACCTCTTATGCTAAACAGAACTAAATCAGTGTATACATCCTTGAACACCTCATTTTCTTGTTTTATTTCATCTAGCTAGATATAAGTAGTATTACATGACAACGAGCCATACTTACTACAATTACATATATGTCTTAATTTCTCTTTATTTTTTCATCTTTTGTGTTAATTTATATAAATCACTGTAACAAAGTTAGCAACTGAAGGCTCAAAGTACAGGGAATTTTCTCTAGTGGAAACACTGTTTCAAGCATTCAAATAATGTAGCTTTCGTGTTAATGATATTAAAAGCATTCACAGTACAAAATATCGAAGTATGGACGTGTCACGCAAAAAATGGATGAAACTTTCAAAGTAAAAAAAAGAAAAATTAGACGACTAGATATAGGTTAACACTTCGTATAGCGTACATAAAGTTTGAATGTAAAATTAAATATGCAAGAGTTAAGCATGAAAACTAAAATTTACATTAAATGGAAGTCTTAGCTATCATATTAGAAAATCTAGAATTTTGTCAGTAACTGCACACATCACATTCTCTATTTAATCTATAAATTTATCAAGATTTTTAATTGTTAAACGATTACGGAAAGAAACTTATACCCGACACTACAGATACATAATTTCCAGGCCTGCAAAACACATTTTTTCCCGTGGAAAAACATAGCACACTGTTTTATCCATATATCAAATGTACCTAAAGAGATTCAAATATGGAAAAAAATTGCACTTATATTTGTGCGCCACTCATTCAGAAGGAAATTTGGTAGTCCAATACAGGCACAAACAAACATCTCCGAGGCAAATCGGGATTTCGTTTTGTGACGAGTTGTTGATTTTTGAAACAAATTTCGAATTGTTTTTTTTAGTTTGCTTAAGTTAAAATTCGTTTCATTATGATAACATTAATTAATTGAAAATATCTAATTTGCAATTTAGTTATACATTTTTTTTTCTGTATATGCTTAACCGAACCAATTCACTCTGCTTTGTTTATGTATAAATTTATTTTAATTTTAATTAAATGCATTTAACTATTGTTAACTGTTATATGTGTAGATAATTAGTTTTTAGTTTTTAAAACAATGTTGATCTTGACCTCCAAGTTCAAGTATACGACATTAAACGTAAATAAAAATAGCGACGCGATATGATTAAATTGTAATCATAATGTGGAATTTGTAATACCTAAGAACGTTAATAATTAATTAACTGTAGGATATCTGCCAAATATTGAATTAGCAATAGTTTCATCATGCTTTTTGACATGTACTGTATAATTTTCATTTATTTTCCAGGTCAATTTTAAGCTGTAAATCAATCTGTTTACTTTATTTAAAAACTATGTAATTAGTTACTTCAAATGTTAAACTAAGAGAACCGTTATGACATACTGTACTGTATTTTACAATTATTTTGTCCTAAGTATTTATTTAATTGTGTTTTTCAATAAAAATTTATTTAAAAACAAGTTTAGTTTGAACTGATATGAACAGGATTTTGCTATATAAATCAACTGATCGCCGTGTATAAGAACAGACTAATTTTGTACGTTGTTTTGAAACGTTAAATTTTATTTCAATAATACGTCAGATTAATTCCATACGTTAAATGGAAACGTTTTTTATTGGTCTGATTAAAGTAATTTATTAATTACTGTCCTTAAATACCACGTTTTGAAATGCATTTTGAAATACTTCGAAATGTTTAGATGAGTGTTCATTTACGAATTTTTAGTTTAAAGCAACTGATCATGTATGAATATTTGATTTGAAGCTCCAACAATTACGTACTAATTTTCCAAATTTACCTTGCTTGAGACTAAACCCTGTACTCCATAATCAACAATTAATTTTTTTAGACGCCAATAACCATAGGTAAATTTAACGACGTTTCAAATCAGACACTGCTCTATTTTTCAATTTTTCACAGGCGAAATAAACAAATTATAACTGATATAATTAAATAAACTTGATCCTTTCTGCGTGATGTAAATAAATACTCATCGGCCATTTTGATACTTTAACGAATGTTCACGATCGATATTTGTAATCGACCGATTGTTTCCGTCGTCTTTAAACACGCTCTCTAGCGTAGAGTAGACCAAACTCGTTTATTCTACCATCTGTGTATGTAAAGCTGGATATAATTTGTAGAACTGCAAATATTAATTAGGTTTGAGTCTAGGCTAAGGTAATTCAAAGTAATGGCATTTTAATGTGAGAGTTTAATAAACAAATATTAAAGCTCTTACCTCTTTTCATTTCAATGATGTTTAGAAATAACAAATAAAGTATCATTGGTACTGAATACGAATATAATAAGCATTAAATATCCGAACTGAATGCAAAAATCAATATAACGCATGCAAAACTGTTAAGATCAATAAAATATCAATTAGCAAATGCCTAATACATAACTGTTACAATAATTTGAGTAAATATATGCAAAATATAACATAACCAAGAGGTGTACACCTTACAATGCTAACAAATATACAGTTCATGGAACAATAAATGTATATAAAGGTATACGATCAACAAAATAAGCTGAACCTGAGTGTAAATTAAAAGTATTTATAAGTGTAACTCTTGAACAAAGGTACTTGAATAATTACAATACGAGTTGCAAATGAGTAAATCTCTAAATACAATAATTAATTCTGTTAACATAGCATAATCGTTGATAAAGCAGGCCGAACCAATTATAAAGGTTAAAAATAGCCTAATCCCGCGTGTATTATAATTTCTGTTTTAGCATTACGACCTTGAACCTAACTTTGTGCTGGCCTTTCCCGAGGCATTACGTAACAGACATGAGCCATAAAGCATCGTTGAAGTTTTGGGTGCCGATCCTTGTAGCGTAGGCGATCGAAGGTAATTCGTCCAAAGAAAAGCCGTAGTTACCAAATCGCAAAACTTCAAATCTTGCACCTCCACATTAAATCACGCATAATTCTTATTGCAACATCCCATGGATCCAAAAGTGCCCTCAATAGACAAAAGCACACGTAAGTTGCAAAAAGCGTCTTGGTACCACAATAATTTTCCATTGACAGTTATGGCTTCTACACCACAATGTCTTAACTCACATTTTTAACCTAACGGTGGTTTTTTCGAGGCGAGTTAGTATGTTGGCCAGCGCGATAACCAGATGGTAATTCTATGGATTTTTGTTTATGGGGACATGGAAAAGGTGTGGTTTATTATACACGAATTTCAAAGCGACAGGTTCGAGAAAACCGTACTACGCAAGACTATGAATCAATTTGAAATACCCCTGGGATAATGGAACGTGTTAGGCAATGCATGACAAAATGTTCTTACGCATGTGTTTCTAAAGAGAACCATTTTAGCAGATATTTTAAAATAAGATTTGTGACGCCTTAATGCAATTTGTAAACTGATACTTCAGACACTTAGTAATAGCTGTTGTCACTTAAAAATGTATGCTAGAAGTGTTCGTAGGATAGTTATGTTGTACTAGTAATTTAATATTTATAACTCATAAACAATAAATGTTCGTATCTAGGAATACAGGGTGTCCAGGATATAAGCAGCATTATTTAACACACGTGTATTCAGGCCCATTGTGAACAACAATATGTTAATTTAAATAAAAAGACTGTTTTGAAAATTTTCGAGGTAAAATCTATCATGAATATAGGGCTATATTATGCTTTATTAATAACGTAATTATAAACATAAAGAATCACGTTCTTTCTGTTTACAGGTATCATATTCTATTTACTGTTCATGAACTTTAGTAAGTGTATGATTGCGTCAGTGTTTCAATAAAAATAAGAGAACTTGCTTGATCCATATTGATTTGTATGAAAAGATATTTATGATTGCACATAAATTACATCAAATGTGTATGACACTTCAAAATGATACTTCGAAAACTATGCAATTTAGACACATGTTTTTTAAGTGTTTTTTTGCGCATACCAAGATGTATCTGCTTTTAAAGCAATAGTCTTATATCCACGGTACACTATATTTCGGTATTTTTAATATTTGTGACTTGTACAATATGCTAATTTTAGAAACACCTTTAATTGTTTACGAAATAACTTACGCTGATAGTAGTAAATTATGAATAAGCTATTCACATATGGGGATAAGCATTCTAAAAGTACTGTTTATCTATGTCACAACATAACAAAAGTAGGCAGTATAACAGCAACTTTGAAAATATTGAAGTACATAACCAAATAGATTATTTAGATTTCAGAATCCCACGAGAAGATATAGACGTCGACAAATAAATGGGACGATGCCTAAACGCCATCTCCGTAGTAAGCCATATTAGTTATTAAACACATTGTAAGCAGTAAACCTGACAATAAAGGGTTCCCTTATTAAGTTGAGAATTTATCCATAAAATTTTGTCAACAAGAAAATTAAGTAATAAACTTCTGCTTAAACGAGCTAATAAGAAATGTCCGTAATATGTATTATCCCTCAACTTTCAAATAGGAAGGCACTAGCTTAACTAAGTGAAGACAGCAAGATTATATTAATACAAAAACACAAAGGTGAAAATAATTAACCTGATGTTTGAAAATATTCGGTGAAAATCTTGAATCAGGCCAATAAATGAAGACGTATGCAATGACGTTATTGCCTAGATGATAGAAATGTACCGATTTTCGTCTTAGGATGAGGATTCCGGTCCTAAACAAACTAATTAAAATCTAAATCGATTAGGTAACAAATATTGCTTTGCGATAATTGTCACATTTGTTCTTCGTTAACTTAAGCAATGCCTACATTAGAATATTTACAAATTATCTGCTTTTTAGTATCATATACGTATCAATATGTAAACCACAAATTACGCAAGTTGCAATTTTATCCTAGGCGATGGATATGGTCAACTTTTGCAAAGACTCAAACTAATTAACAGATAAATAATTGCATTATATTACCTGCAACGTCAAGGGATTGCGATACTTACTTCAAAATAATGAACATTCACTGACACCATTAATAGACGCCTTTTCTGTTTTTATCCACATTTCAGTTAACTATAATATTTACTTAATAAAATGATTCATCGTCCCAACTTGAGTAGCTCATTTACAATTTACATTTACAAAATACAAAAGTCAAATAGTGTTAAACTTGATATAGCTGGAATTGACTATTCCAATCGGACCTCTTTACTTCAGTTTGCAGCATGTTTTTCCTATCAAAACCATGCCATGAAAAAACATCCCAATATCCTCATTCTAATAGGGCGGTCTGATTAGTGAGGTAACTAACATAGAGATGGCGTCATAATCTACGCATTTGTGTCGGCTATCAATTCTATCGCATTTTATAAAATAACTGTTAAAGTTTCAGCCACATACGTTGCGTCCTTTACCATCTACAGATGTTTAAAGTAAATGTGTTACGTTGTTTTGTGAATATGGATAAAAGAGAATTTCGTGCTGTGATTAAACACTTCCGTATCGCTGGGAAAAAACACAAAGAAATTGAAGAAGGGTTGAACAATGTTCACGGCAAATCTGCGGCATCATTTAAGATAGTTTATTTCTGGGTGAAAGAATTTAAACGTGACCGTACGAGTACCGAAGGTAAAACAAGATCAGGACGTTCGAAAGAGGCTACCACTGACGAAATGTTCACCAAAGTCCATGATCTTGTTTTATTTGATCATTGATTGAAGGTGCGTGTGATAGCAGACACTATAGGTATACCTAAAGGACGTGTTGGTTATATCTTACATGAACACTTAGGTATGAGAAAGCTGTCAGCATGATGAGTGCCGCGTCTGCTAACTCTGGACTAGAAACGAATGTCCCTAACAACTTCTGAGCAGTGTTTGACTCGTCAAATTCTTGCATCGATCTATTACCCTTGACGAAACTTTGACAGGCCAATATACCCCCGAACAAAAATTCAATCTGAACAGCGTGTAGAAGCTGATTGCAGTGCACCGAAGAAATCAAAAGTAGTTCCATCAACTAATAAGGTAGTAGCCACCGCATTTTGGGATGCTCGTGGTGTTACCTTTATAGATTATCTGCAAAAGAGAAAAACAGCGAATGGCGACTACTATGCGTCGCTATAGGACCAGATGATTACTGATTGCATTTGGCAAGAAAAAAGGTGTTGTTTCATCATGAAAATGCACCGGATCATTCATCGAATACTGTCACGGCAAAACTAATTGAATTACAATTCGAAATACTTCTTCATGCACCTTACACCGCAGATTTAACTCCATCTGACATTTTCTTGCTTCCAAACTTGAAAAAATGGTTAGGTGGAAAGAGATTTTCGTCTAATGAGGAAGTGATTGTAGAAACAAATAATTATTTTGAGGCGTTTGATTCTCCTATCATAGTGAAGAAATTAAACGACTAGAACATCGTTAGAACAAGTGCATCGGCTTAAAAGGGGACTAGGTCGAAAAATAAATGTAAAAAACTCGAATAAAGTATACCTTTTGTACTAATTACCTTAGTTTTTAGACCACTCACGTGTTACATTACAATCTAGTTCATAAGATATTATATTAAAATATCAATAATCCAGAGTTTTACGAAATCATATCAACTGCCTGCTATAACTGCAGGTATCTTTTAATGTTCTGCAATCTGCACTTGTATTTGCTATGCAAGAAACTTGTAATACCGATTTATTCTATGATACTGACGTCTAGATAAAAATCCAGTCTCACATCTGGACTGAAAATATCGGTGGTCGTGAATCAAAGGAAAAATTGGTTCCGTTATTTTAGATTATCTTAAGAATGCTACCTTAGGAGCATCCGTTGCAAAAATAAGAACAATCGCATTTTACTTGCAACAATGACTTGTATGTAGTGACACTGCTAAATATAATTACAATATTGTCACAACATTGCAAGATAAGTCCTAATTATCAAAGGGAATTTTGAAGAAATAACTGCGCCAAAATTTCTGAATTATTCTTCCAAACAATAACATTAATAATGACATTTGGTATGGTTCGTAAATTAGGAAATATTTGGCGCTGTTTCGATGAAATGTGATGGATTAAACGACCAATGATTTGTAACTATTACAAAAAGTGCAACTAACAGAAAGAGGGAAACAGTTTCCTGATGTTTGAGACTATTGAAAATCCATCAGAAGAAAAACAAACTTTGCTCAAATGGCTAAAGATTTTTGAATAATGCAGTTTTAAACAAGTTTAAAACAACTAAAATAACAAACATAAGGATAAAACCATTACTAATCTTGTAATTGCTTCGTTTGGAAAAGATGAACACCAGACAAACCTTTTTCATAATATATTAAAATATTGGTAGAAGATTTTACTAATAAGAAAGCTATAGCGACAATTATACTTAGAAAGAACTCCAAATTAAAGTCGCCATGATCCTTTGTTTCAAATTTTATCTGCATTATCAAATCTTAAAAATGCACGCTTCTAAATTCAAAGTAAAGTAAATTCTGTATTATTTTAGGCATTAAAATTGATTCCATTGAATCTTAGATTATAGAATCATTTAACACTTCAACACTATAATATACATGAGAGTGCTAGCCACCGTAATTAACAATTAAACAATTACGTTATTCTAACATTAGAAATTTAAAAAAGCTACCATTCATTTTAAATTTCTAAATATTTTGCTGTAATATAAAATATCCTAACGTAATATTAAGTTTTAAACTGAAGTTTCTCGGATTGTAAAGATAAACAGTTTCAAATTTCAAAGTGTTCCGTAATAAACAAAACAAATAAGAAAATAAAAACTTCAAAGCAATGGGATTTAAAATGAAATTATACAAGAAAATATTTTACATAGAAATTCTTGGGGTAAAGAACGTTGCCAAAGGTATGTACTTCCAACATCATAAATAAACAACCGGGCTGAAGCGTTAAAGCGCTAATGAAAAAACCGCGATTATAACAGAAATTTAACGTTTGCCATATCAAGCATGAAACCGAGAATTTGAAATTTGGAACATGCCGATTGGATAAGAAAAATATCAGAGAGGGATGTGGAATGTTATGAAAAGCTACAACACGCAAGAAACGCCATCTTATCTTATGCAAGTCAGTTTACGGTATTGCATTAATCATGCGTAGAACGCGAGAATAGATCCATTAAAGTTAAAAATGTAAGCTCCATCTTAACAGGCGTCACGAGTACGGATAAAGTTATCGTGTCATTAAAAAGTCCTGGAATTTTACAGTCAACGTTAACTTAATTTTCTTAATTTAAAACAGGAAAATAAATCCAACATTCAAACACGCAACTTAAAGAAATACAGCTAGTTTTAAATGCGAAATTTAAAGGGAAGTAAATCGTTCTAAAACATCCTATCTGAAATCAAATTTCCAGAAGGAACCCTAGTTATTTTAAATTCGAAGGTAATACAAACGCAATTTAAACCGTAAGTGTATTTTATCAAATCGTCTTATAAACTTTAATGAAAAATTAATATTAAGGGTGCCTCATGATTGTTATTTCAACTTTTAAACTTTTTTTTAAGTACGAATAAGCACTTTTAAAGAACCAGAAGTTCCTCTCGGTTGCAAACAATAGCGTTGTAGTAAGTATATGTTTACAATCTGTCAAACTGGTTCTGTATCTAGGTGTAACCGAAGGGTAGTTGTAAATATTAACTGTTTCTTTAAGATTGTGGTGTATTGGTTTTACCTAAAAAGTTGATTTGGAATTTATTCATTTGATTTTTATTAAATGTATATAGCGTAGAGCCTTTATTTCCTACTTGGTGAAATATAACAAGTCGTTAATCATAAAAATTTGGTGAGACCGATATAAGTTTTGAATAGAATGATTATGTAAATTTTCTCTTGAAGTAAATTCGGAACTGTAAATTTTAGAGTAGGTTATTTAAAAGGGTTTCAACTTTGAAACTTGTTGATAAAGATTAATACAGTTTCGAATTAGTTTGGCTTTCTCATACTAAAACCGAATAAACTGCGTAAATTAAAGACTTAATAAAGTGATTTGTTAGAATTGGTTAACAGCTGCCAACGAAGTAGATAACAAGGGGTAATAACATAACTACTTTATCAAATGACCAGCAGAAGTTCAGAAGAGTTATCTGTAAATTGTGGAAAAGTTACAAAATGGATTTTTTACTTCTTTAAAATGAACTCATCATTTATTAAATTCAATCAATTATAATGTTTAATCTTTTGGAACACTATTAAGCTCTATCAAAGGAAATTTTACCTACTCATTTTTTTTGGTAAGTACTGTTTTCATTTGGAATTCTGTTTTTGCCAAAATAAAATCTAATTTCAAGAAAATTTAGCATTACAGCGCAGCGGAGTGAATCCAAATATGTAGATAAGAAATAATTAATATTTGAACGATAATACATCGCAATATGGTCAAATTCTATTTTATTTAAGTAAAATAATTCAGAACACCTGTTGGTGTGGAGAGAAGAAGCGGTTCCTCAGGTCCTTTTACCAAATAATTTTCCCAAGAAGACCTTATCTCTGATACGTAAGGGACCGACAAATGCGTGAATCCAAATCCCCTTGCGGGAAAACAAACTAATGATACACATAATTATGCAAAGTTCACTTGACATAACCATAACGAAAGAGGCACCTACGACCTGTTTCTTTATGAAGATTTGTGTAAAACTGCCCATTCGCTAGTAATCGAAAACCGATCGCAATCCATTCCGTTCTCATGTTTTTCTGGATAAACTGGTATATTTCCTTTGGTTATCGTACCGAACAACATGAATCATCTCCTTATAACTAAAATGACGTCAATTAATACAGTTTCAGGATTTATTGGAGTTGAAGATGTGAATTTACTCTATATCATTTTTTAATGATTTATCTCTTATTTTAAATTTGCAACATGTAATTATAATTAAAAGAATTAACATAATTCTAAATATTATTTTAAATAATATTTGAATGAAATCAATTTTTAACCTAGTATCCCCTTTGGTTCAACGTGATTATATTCTATTTTTATAACAGGTATAATAGTAAAACAAAAGGGCGTCACGTGCAATATGTGTACCTCATCGGTCAAATGAAAGCTGCAGATAGAACTGTAATGAGTTTTGAAAGAACAAAATTAGCCTGCCTGTTTTGTTTAATTAATTTGTGTTAAATATGAAGGAATTTTGCAAATAACTTTCAAATACCTCATTAATTCTATAATTTAAATAACTTGTTTAGAACTGCAGCGTTTTATTTCCATTTATAATGAATACCTTGAATTTCTATTTTTAATTTACTTTTGAACATCATATATATTTTTAAATCGCTTCCGCCTGCCAACTTGTTATTCTTATATAAACGAAATTCACTTTAATTGCATGTTTATCAAAGGTTATAATACAACTCAAAGAAATGTAATCAACTCTTGTTTTATAAACATTCATTTATTTAGGTTACGAGTTAATATGCTTCGACCTTTCCGCATGAAAATAAACAACTGCACGGCTAGAATACCGCTTACTAAATTATAAACATTTTTAATACGTAACAAATAGAAAATTTTTATAATTTAAAACCGCTATAATTAACTTATTCTAGTTAATATTCAAAATGTTAAATTATTTCTAGTTTCCAATTAACCATTGCAATAAGATGCACAATTTATATTTTGAATTTAGCTTGTTCCCAGACTTGTAAACCTATTTTTGTGTATATTAGCTAATCCATCATGAATCATATAATTGTTTTATATCCAAATTTACCGTTAGTAATTACTAGACAAGCTGTAATAATTATTTAGCTCAAAATGTTAATTTATCTGGTACTTTTTACGATAGATGTCAATATGTGCGTTTATTCTCTGTCGTCTAAAATTAGATTGCGGGCCTTATAAATACCCCAGCGTGTCGGATATTTTTTCAGAGTACATTGAAACTCCATTTGAATAGTTACTCGTTCTAGGGTACTTTCAAATTTCATTTGAACGGCATCATGTCTAAGAATTAATTATACCCGCAGCTTGTGATTTAGAAGCGTAATAAGCCTCTCATAAGATACAAGTTACCGCGACAAGGTTCTGAATTAAAAGTACGCATTTTGTCATTAAGTGACTAAGAAAAATTGCATACTATACAGAATCCCCGTTCGTTTAAGTACTTTAATAATTAATGAGAGTAATGCTTTAATTGTCATAACAAGAACCGATTACAAGAATAGCTTGTTTTGAATTGGATAGGAATTTTGTTTTACGCACCCGTTTGATTACAAATAAATGGTGTAAAATCCATGCGGAAGGAAAGTTTATATTTAGCCATCCCGTCACCACCT
This sequence comes from Phrixothrix hirtus, assembly GCA_024586415.1. Taxonomy (NCBI): domain Eukaryota; kingdom Metazoa; phylum Arthropoda; class Insecta; order Coleoptera; family Phengodidae; genus Phrixothrix; species Phrixothrix hirtus. The sequence goes on along the minus strand of JAHWXV010548526.1, from coordinate 3,673 downwards.
TTTAATTGTGAGAAAGAAAATACGTTTTCTGGTATCCATCCCCCAATATTGTAGACACTTAGTTTGTCTCGCCCCACAATTATAACCCAAATAGCCACTGTGATCTTTGTAACCAAACCGATAGCTTTTGAGCACATTACCTTGACTCCCGAACTTTAAATAAAATAAGAATTCATGAGTAAACCAGAATTCATACGTTTCGACATCAATATTGTAAAATGGATAATATTGATTGAGAGCATTACCGACAAAACAACGTCTACGATCCAATAGCTAGCAAATTCAAAATTAACGACATCTACATTAGAGTGAAATAGACCAAAGGCGTGATATAAGCTTAACTAAAGAATTCTGTAAATTTAAATTAAACTCGAAAATATGTCAGTTATCGCTGGTTCCTTTTTTTGAAAATGTTAAATGAAATAATAAATAGTAAACAAGCATTACTACGTACGTTATTTACTTAAAGAATTTAATTAAAATAAGAATTAATTTAAAATCAGTCAAGACGTCATTTTTCTAAGGAATAGATTGACTAATATAGGTAACTATATAAATGCACCTCGTATACGGAATAAAATCAGACATTTTAAAAATACATAGCAAAACTATGATACTGAAAGGACTGCGTTTATACTTACAGACGTTTGGGTTAACTTTCTTGATTTAGAAAACAGCAAAATTTAATGCACACACGCCTCAAGGGGAATGGGAAATCGTGTGCTTGCAGGGAATTTTTCTAGTACAAACATACAAGTAAGATAGGTGCGAAAACTCTGTAAAGTAGTCAACGGGGCATTTGGAATGATTACAAATGCAACAGGAATTCGGGGTGCGTTCAAGGATAGAGTAGCATTGGCAAGATTCTCGTGGAAAATCGCGATTCATTAGTCAGTTTTTAATTATCAATTGAAGTAAGCAGAAGTAGCCAAGGCCGCGGAGAGTAAAAGCTTTTAGTTCGGATGTGCCGTGTGTTTCTACTTTAAACATTCTAATCTGTCACTGTTGAACTTTTGTAGAAATCCATCAAGCAGGGTCGCTGAAATGGAACTTCCAAATATTTGGGATATTAAATCAACAAGAAAAAGGCAGTACCATCTTCCTTCGGTATCCACCTACTGGGTTCGTAATTTAATCAGAAAAATAAAATGAAGGGCTTCCGCTTCTACCAATCAAATGCGAACCACCTTAACTGTAAGTTGAATCTCAATTACCTCACCTTCAAAACCTGGGCGTTAGGCAATCTTACCGTATGCACAAATACTTGTTGCCAAAATTTAAGTTTTGATTACCGCTACGTAATAAAAGAGGCTTTAATCCCCCTATCTATTTGTGTTATGAAATCAAAGAAATTACATATAAGACGCCTTTAATTTCTTTGATATGAAACAAATGAATTTGAACATTAAACGTTTCAACAAACCATTTGGTGTATTATAAATTTAGATTGTCAATTTTAATGAGTTAACATCTTGTCACCATAATTAGTTAAACTAGTAGGTTGTAGTAAATTAATTTGTTTATGAAATACGTGCATACGGGGTACCCACAAAACATATGATTTCTTTTCCTTTGTGTATAAGATGATTGTGCACTTTGAATGTCGTTAACGCAAGTAAGGTTTGTTCTTCAATGTGGTCTTGTTTCACTAATAAATACAAACCTCGGTTCCGTAGGCAAATGTCGATATTGTTGTTAAATATGATTAAAGGATATTTGATTTATCCTCAAATTTTATTCTGACTTGTATAAATACGAAAAGTGAATAATTAATTATATAACGTATCTTATGCTCAATTAGTGTTTTTATTTTAATAACATAACTTTTACCTGCAATAATAATTGTACAATGTGCGTCTAGCAAATTTAATCCTGATCCAGAATTTTGTCATTCACCAAAAGTTAAAAAGCATTTGTTTCACGTAAAATTTGAAACGTTCATAACAACATGATTTGCTATCAACTTTGTCAATAATGATATACAGGGTTGTCAAAATTTAGTAGTCATTTTTAAATAACTTATATCAAGTAAAGCAAGTTCGGCGCTGCATTAATTGAAATTGAAGTTCTTATAGACACTCTATATTGCTTTCAATATACAGGGTGTATCAACAACCTCCGTTCATCTTTTGTTCAATTACTGCAAAATAAAGATCTGGATCAGTTATCTACAAAAAAGGGAGCTTCACTCTTGATTTTATAATAAGGTTAGCACTCCGCAATATACAGAAGTCACCCTAAATAGTGAGCACTTTTAGGTGTCCATATCTTCTTTTAAGTTTTATCCCGTATCTGCAGTACCATTAGAGTATCTGTCTCCATTCCTAAAGTAGGTCGCTAACATCATGACATACAAGGTGTTTCACAAACATTATCTGGTAGCAGTATAGACTCGAGAACAGTGGCGCCCACCTTTTTCCAATTTCGTCTCAACCTAACGGTGTTCAACCTCGTAAGTACAGATGAACCATGCATCGCTCCAATGCAGCTTTGCCGGCCGTGGTTCAACACTGGTGATTTTACTTGTCATATGCGTTGTTGTCAGTTTAGCTTGTGACAAATATTTCTTTATTGTATATTATTTTAATTGTGATTATAACAAATATTTGTTGATTTTCTACTGTCTAATTATTAAAAATTACACTGGAAACAAATGAATGATCACATAACGTGTGACAGGTATTAAAAATACACGCAAGTGTTAGTAAAATAGCCTAAAAACAATCACAAAAATCTGTCTAGAATAAACATTCAAGTTCAGGAAGGTATAAATATACAATTTCATATATAATAAGTACAAGATTATCTTGAATAAATAAAACATTAGTTAAACATCATAATTAAAAAGATATAAACCGTTTGTAAATAAATAAATTAGAAATCATAAATAGAACAAATTTGTGTTTTATAAAATACAAAAGTGCACTTCTACGAGGACCTGTAAAATAAATTCGTAAATTAATCATAATTAACAATTTTATATACCTGCGCATACAGTATGGTCCATCCGCAAAGCATACTATAAAATTGATATCAATAAACTAGAAGAGCTCTCAAATTTTCTGATTATAAACCGTGTGTACATAAGTTTAGGTTTTAGCTTAAGATGGTAATCCGTTATTTTAAACTCAAAGGTCTTGTACCCACTTTCTGACTTATACGTTACCCAAAGCATAATATTTGTCAATGACTACTTGTTCATCACATATATTTTGACGCTTCGAGTTGGGACTCAATACAGAACATAAAGTCAAACGCAACTGCAATGTCTCTTAAGATAGAGAGCGTACTATCGGATGATCGTATTTGTTTGTGATTTTTTAACTGTATCGGAATTCTTCATTGGTTGTTAGTGCGATAGCAACATTTTTGAAGTTAAGTTTACTTCCATGTTTAGCAGTGGCGTAGTAACGAAACTTTTATTAATTGTTAACTGTAGTTTATCCATATAATGGACCTTATATTTTATTGTTTCATATATATATATATACATTTATATGAAGTTAATTTTTAAATTTTATCCATTTGAGATAATTATTTTAAATGTATAATTCTTATAACAAGAATATAATCCATTTTTACTTTCTCTTACCTATATGACATATAGAATAGAGAAAGTATTGTTTTCGTCCAAAATTTTCGATGTCAAAATTTTAGTGGAAATACACGTTTT